>JANRMT010062842.1:36539460-36561964 GCA_026402145.1 Polypterus bichir lapradei
TTACGCGTAGAATTTCGAAATGAAACCTGCTTAACTTTTGTAAGTAAGCTGTAAGGAATGGGCCTGCCAAATTTCAGCCTTCTACCTACACGGGAAGTTGGAGAATTTGTGACGTTTGGAAAATTCAATATGGCGGCCGACAGTGGCGTCATACCACCGAAATAAGTACGTACATCAGTTTTGGTTAGCGCAGGGAAGCCACCTACCAAATTTCGTAAAGATGGGGTCATTCTTCTACGTACACGGGTAGTTGGAAAATTGGTGACGTTGGAAAGTTCAATATGGCGGCTGTTGTCGACCGTTATCGACCGTTATGACCGTTACGTGTAGAATTTCGAAATGAAACCTGCTTAACTTTTGTAAGTAAGCTGTAAGGAATGAGCCTGCCAAATTTCAGCCTTCTACCTACACGGGAAGTTGAAGAATTAGTGATGAGTCAGTGAGTGAGTGAGTGAGTGAGTGAGTGAGTGAGTGAGTGAGTGAGTGAGTGAGTGAGGGCTTTGCCTTTTATTAGTATAGATATATATATATTTATACCAGCCATCCCCCGGAGCTTTGCCTGCATATTAGTGAAACAGGTCAGGGAGGAGGGCTCCACCCAGCACTCTACTCCTGACATCAGTATTCCCCCTCCCCTCGGCCTGCAGCTTCTGTCTCAGATTAGCGCAAATATATCACTCCTGCAAGTGAACTATGATTTTTAGTGCAATGAGAGAAGCTGCAAAATCAACCAGAATATTCAGGCAAATTATAAAAAAAAAGATCTAAATCTGTTAAGTAGTTCACTCGTTTGCTAACTAAGCGGAGTTAAGGTTATTCCCCGAGGCAGACACATGAGTGAGGAGGGCCCTGCCCGCAGCCTGATGAGTCTCTCTCGGATTCGCACTAATAAATCGGTACCGCAAGCGAAATATAATACTCAGCGCGATGAGAAAGTCACAAAATCAATGGAATGTTCAAGCAAATTATAGGAAAAAAACAATCTAAAGTAGTTAAGTAGAAAAGCGGACAGACATACAAACAGGTCTAAAAAACTATAAGAAATTTCATGCTTGGACCACAGAATTTTTAAAACTGTTTCTTAGCAAGCACCTATGGGCAAAGGGTAACCTACATTCCAAATTTCAAGTCCCAGGTCCTCATGGTTCGGGAGATTTCGTGATGAGTGAGTTAGTGGTATTTGGCTTTTATATATATATAGATACTCACACACATGTGCATTGGTGATAGCTTACAGGCTCAAATAGTGTTATTTGTCAGCCAGACCGGAGGTTGGTGCATTCACTTGACCCTCTTTCCTCTTATCCCTCTGCAGCACACCCAAAGACACTGACTCTTATTGACATTACCAGTGATCCACCCACTGTTGACATCATTTCTGCTACCCAGAATTCCTCTTCCTGCCATATCAGTTCCTATTCCAGCTGTCCTGACTCCACCTCTTCCTCCTACCTGCCATATTTATAGAGCAGTCTCAATCTGTTAGTCAGTTGAATTATGAACTCCACTTTATAAAATTTGTTTTCTTTTCTTTGCTGTTTTTTCTGTATACAGGGTGGCCATCCCCAAACCTTATTTGGTCTGCTGCCTGATATTTTAACACATTGGTGTAGTCGGGAGGATTTTTGCTCTAAAATGACCATGGAGCAGGACCTAAGAGATGTTGTATTAGCCATCCTAAAAGAACTTCAGTCCATAATGGTCCAGGTGGGCAACTGGGCTCCTGAGTGTGAGGATCGTGTTGCTGTTCGGAAGGACCAGGTGCAAGTTCCGTCCCAAACACCAGTAAGGTCTCCAGATAACCTGTCTTGGGAGTGTGTGGTAGGGGCTAACAGAATAGGGCCAGTCTTGAAAGGGGAAATGCAAGTGGCTTATTATGAACTTTTGGAAGAGAATGCCATCCAGCCTAACCCCACAAAGGTCAAAGCCTTTGGGGAAGCCCTAGGCCAGCAAGCGAGGCTAATACAGGAGTAGAAATTTAACCCTTAGCCGCCAACCCACTCACAGGTCTTCACCCTATGGGGCAGAACCAGGCACTGGCTAAAGCCAAATATAAACAATGTCAGACAGGATATGGAACAGATTGCCTGTTACTTTCTATTAAAAGCCCTACCTGACTTTCTCGCCCAGCCTGTTTGGGGAGAAACTTTTAAAAATATGGCTTTACAATGTGGGAGGACGAAATGGTCCCTTCGTTAAACCCAGACAGGAAGTGTCTCTAAGCCCAAGCCCCACCAGCATCATATGGAGCAAACACCAAAGCCTCCGGACAAGCAACGGGGCTCTCTACTCAGCAAAGATCCGGTGTGTAGGGGGATCATGGAAATTAGGTATTTTGTAGTTGCTAACCCTTTATCCTTCCCATGGACGGGAGAGGTTGTTGTAAACGGACATAATGTCACTGCACTCATAGATACTGGCAGCGACATTTCTGTTATTACTTGATGTTACGTCTTACCATAACAATGGCTTAAAGGGAAGACTAGTCCAACCTGTATTCACAGGGAGACACGGTGGTATCATTCTACCACCTGTACCATCAGTTATGACAATTCCGTATGACCTTTACAGGTGGTGGTGATTCGAAATCCACCCTTTCCTGTGATTCTGGGGAGAGACTGGTCAAAGAATAAAAGCGTTATCACTCCGACCTCTTCTACTGAACTGTTGGGCCTAGCAATGGACAGGGATAATCCATCCCAAATTGTTCCAATGTCATGTATTTTGCCAGCATCAAAGGGTCATGTAGCGAAACAGTGTGATGCAGCGGAAGTCATGGTTGTGGTATAGAGGGTCCGCGGCTTCGGACGCAAGTTTTAAATCCATAGAGCCATGTCATCCTCCATGAGCGCGATTGCACGACCACAGGGAGTTAATGAGGTAGTTGGAGCGAGTCACACCTGCACGTGTGGGTGCGATCATTCTCAATTGCCTCATTGGCTTCCTGCAGTGTGTGATTAAGGAGCTGCACCCACGGAGATAGGTGAGTATATATACTGGCCGGCATAAAAAGAGGGGGATGGTTCGAGGAGAGGAGGAAGAAAAGAAGAGGTTAAAAGACGTGAAAAGACAGTTAACAGGAGGATCTGGCCACCTGAAAGGAGGAGACAGCACTAGTTTGGGCCCCATGAAGAAGGAGTGTTAGGCTGTGGCGCTCTAGGGACTAGTTCACCCCACTGAACATTCTGGTGGAGTGTGGCGAGCAAAACAGGTGTCCTCCTGATGGATCTGAGGAGCAACTACATGAGTGCGAAGGAAGAAGGGAGGAGAACCGACCTCGGAGGTCGACTGAAAGGAGCTTGTTGCTTTTGGGTCTCCTCCGGCTACGGAAGCAATGGGTGAGCTGAGGAGAATGAGAGACGGAGGTGGGCTAAGATCATAATGAGAGAGACAGCATTTTAACTTCCAATTTTAACCTCGGATTTTAATGGATTTATTTTTTTTATTCCAACTTTTTATTGGATTTTATGGATTTGGTCTTTAAACACTGCACAATTACACTTTTGTTCGTTTTATTTGTGTTGACTTTGCTTTTAATAAAGGCACTTGAGCACTTTTTTCACCATCCTCTGGCTTCATCAGCGTATTGTTCTCATTTGTCAGCTCATCTTGGTCATAACTATCGACGGTGTTGGCTCCACAGACTCCCATGTTGAAAGAGGGAGTCTGTAGCGAACCCGCATCGTCACAGTGGTGATGACCCTGGACACCCCAACGCATGGACCATTGACATCACAGATGGACACTCTGCCCACTGAGGTCAACCCAGAGCCTTTGAGTACACTACAATTTCAATTTAAGCAACCACCTGCCTCCTTTAAATGAGAACAATGGAACGATGATTCCCTTGAGTTTGCCAAAAATGCAGTTGTTTCAGTAAATGGTCAACATACCTCACTTCCCATGCCATTGGGGCCCCACTTTGTTATAGAAAACAACTTATTATATTGGGTAGCCAAGCATGAGGGGGAAGTGAGGTTACTGTTACTAGTCCCACAAAATTTCCAGTGGCAGGTTTGTGAACTTGCACACACCCACCTCCTAGGCACCCATCTGGGAGCCGACAAAACACTGGAGAGAATCAAACTCCAATTTTATTGACCGGGAATCCATGAGGAGGACCAACATTTCTGTGCTTCATGTCCTGAGTGTCAGTTACGACAGATTCCTAAGAAGGACCATGCTCCATTGGTTCCCCTTCCCCTGATTGACATCCCTTTTGAACATATAGGGTTTGACATCGTAGGACCCCTTGATCCCCCGCTAGAGGACATAAATATATTCTGGTCCTTATGGATTATGCTATCCCCTTGAGAGTGACCAATTCCAAAGTAATCGCATGATAATTGGTAGGGGTCTTTGCACGAGTCTACATCCCTAAAGAAGTCTTAACAGACCAAAAGATACCTTTCACCTCTGAGACGTTCATTGACGTTGCCAAATTACTCAAGATTAAACATTTAAAAACTGCAGTATACCATCCTGAAACTGACGGTCTTGTCGAGAGATTTAATCAAACTCTCAAACAAATGTTACATAAGGTGGTCAGTGAGGATGGAAGGAACTGAGATCAGCTCCTCCCCCTCGTACTTTTTGCCTACTGGGAAGTGCCTCAAGCCTCCTCAGGCTTCTCCCCATTTGAGTTATTATATTGACGACAACCCCGGGGTATATTGGATATTTTAAAAGAAGTTTAGGAAGGAGAGGCTCTTCCCACTACAAATATTTTGGAATACATCACACAGTTATGAGATAAATTTGGAAAAATCCAATTAACATTCTGAAGTATATCCCGCAATTATTCAATAGATTCAACAAAATTAGACCAATACTAAAAGAAAATATGGAAAAGGCTCAAGCAGCGCAGGCCTGATGTTATAATCATGGGATGGTACTTCGGGAGTTCTGCCGTGGAGACCGTGTCATGGTACTTGTGCCCACCTTTCCCTCTAAATTAATGGCCCATTGGCATGGCCCATATAAATTTAAGGAGCAAAAACAGCTTGTTGACTATCTGGTGAAACAACCAAATCGTCAAACAAGTGAATGGATTTATCAGGTTAACCTGCTGAAGCCGTCTAAGGACAGGAAACCCAACCCTTTCTCCAGCAGTCCCATTTGCTTTTCACCTACAAAAAAGACCTTCACTTTGTCCCTGATTTGACGGCCACACAATCACAGGAGCTGGTCAGTGAGAAACCCAGTCGGACCTCGCCGAATGAACACATCATAATAAAAGACCCCGAGGTAAACGTTCAGGAGCAGCCCTACCGTCTCCTGGAAGCAAAATGTGCTGAAGCGAAGCTTGAGATCAAATGCATGCTGGAAGTAAGAGTAACTGAGGAAAGTCATAGTCTCTGGTCCAGCCCAATCATATTGATCCCTAAGCCTGATGGAAGTTGGAGATTCTGCAACTACTTCTGTCTCCTGAATCAAGTCTCCCAATTTGATGCTTATCCGATGCCACGAGTGGATAACCTCCTCGAGTGATTCAGAGAGGTGAAGTACGTGCCCACTCTTGACATGACAAAGGATTACTAGCAAGTTCCTTTAACAAACTCCATGAAGGCCAAGACAACGTTTTGCATCCCTAGTGGACACTAGTAATATCAGGTTCTTCCAATTGGATTGCACGGGGCACCTGCCACCTTCCAGCATCTGGTGGATAAAGTGCTATGGCTCCACAATTCCTATAGTGCCGCCTATTTGGATGATGTTGTCATCTATTCTGACACATGAAAGAAACACCCAAAAACAGGTTCAGGCTGTGTTCCAGACACTTGGTAATGCCGGACTTTATATCAATCCTAAGAAATGTTTCTTTGTATTGTGCGAGGCCAAGTATTTAGGCTACCTGCTGGTGGTGGTATAGTCAAACCACAGTGTTCCAAAGTAGATACCATATTGAAGTGGCCCCATCCAAAAACTAAGTGGCAGGTCCAAGCCTTTCTTGGTTTGGGCGGGTACTACCGCTGGTTTGTACCATGGTTCCTAGAGAGAGTGGCACCCTTGACAGATTTAACAAATTAATGGGCCCCAAACAATGTGGTATGAGAGAGTAAAGTTGACGCTATATTTTGTGACCTAAAGCAGGCCCTTACATTTGCACCTGTTTTAATGGCTCTTAACTTTTCTGTGCCTTTTATCCTCCAGACCAATGCTTCAGATACAGGACTCAGTGCCGTGCTGAGCCAAAGTGTCAAATGGTATCGAACACCCTGTCATGTTCCTGAGCCGGAAAGTGTTGGACAGGGAAACCAGGTATGCGGTGGTGGAACAGGAGGCCTTGGTGATCAAATGAGTAGTAATACAACTGAGGTACAACCTCTTGGACCGTGAATTTACCCTGGTCACTGCTCATGCCATTCTGCGGTGGATGGAGGTGCACAAGGAGTCTAAGTCACGTGTCACTCGTTGGTTTTTGGACCTCTAACCTTTATCATCAAGGTTCTCTCCAGGCCAATGCTGATGCTCTTTCTTGGGTTCTTGACCTCTTGGTTCAGGCCGCCCAACCCAACGAATCTGGGCTGAGGGGGGACCCGTGTCACACACGTGTGCATGGGGAACAGTTTATAGGCACAAATAGTGTTATTTGTCAGCCAGACTAGGGGTTAGCACTCTCACTTGATCCTCTCTCCTCTTATCCTTCTGCATCCCAGCCAAAGACCCTGACTCTTAATGACATCACCATTGATCCACCCACTGTTGACATCACTTCCGACCTACCCTAATGACATGATTTCCGCTAACCAGAATTCCCCTTCCTGCCACATCAATTCCTGTTCCGGCTGTGCTGAGTCCACCTCTTCCTCCTACCCACAATATTTATAGAGCAGTCTCAATCTATTAGTCAGTTCAGTTGTGAACTCTGCTTTATGAAAAGTGTTTTCTTTGCTCCATTGTTTTTTCAGTATATGGGGTGACCATCCCCAAACCTTTTTCGGTCTGCTGCCTGATATTTTATCACTATATATTGTAACAAGAAAGACACAAGTACATCAAAAAAGGTTTGTGGCAGCCACCCATATATTGTGCCCTGGCTGCAAAAGGTTAATTTTGGTGAATTGTGTTCAGGTTGAAGTCCTAAACAAAACTGATTTTGGTTTGATAAGATGGCAGCTTTAAAGGCTGTGACTGGAAGTGACGTCATCTGAACCAGAGCCAGCAATGATTTCATTGAGACTGTGATGTCGTCCATAGTGCCGGGACTGGAGGTGACGTCATCCATGGCCCCGGTACCGGACATGACGTCATCAATAGCACCAGTACCAGAAATGACATCATCAATACCACCGGCACCTAGTGGGATTTCCCAGAGATAGTCTGCATGGGATGGCGAGAGAAAGTTAGTTCAGCTCGCCACTCCCTGGTCTGGTGTGATACTACTATTATTTAGGATCTCTAGCTGCCTCCCAATCACACGTGTGTGACAATATATATAGTGGGGGAAATAATTATTTGATCACCTGCTGAATTTGTAAGTTTGTTCTCTTACAAAGAAATGAACAGTCCCAAATTTTTATGGCAGTTTCATTTTAATGGAGAGAGACAGAAAATCAACCAAAATCCAGAAAAAAACACATTATATAAAAGTTATAAATTGATTTGCATGTCATTGAGTGAAATAAGTATTTGATCCCCTACAACCCAGCCAGAATTCTGTCTCCCAAAGATTGGCTGTGTGCCCATGTGGCACACAGATTACAATCAATCAATCAATCAATTACAGATACTCCTGATCTCAACTCGATATGTGTATAAAGCACACCTATCCACAGAATCAATTTCTTCTATTTCCAACCTCTCAACCATCATGGGCAAGACCAAAGAGCTGTCAAGGGATGTCAGGGACAAAGCTGGAATGGGCTACAAGACCTTCAGCAAGAAGCTTGGCGAGAAAGTGACAACTGTTGGTGCAATTATTCAGAAATGAAAGAAATATAAAACGACCATCAATCTGTCTGGAGCTCAATGCAAGATCTTGCCTCATGTGGTGAGGATGATCACGAGAAAGGTGAGGGATCAGCCTGAAACTACACAGGAGGAGCTTGTTAATGATATGAAGGCAGTTGGGACCACAGTCACCAAGAACACCATTGGTAAAACACTACGCCTAAATGGATTGAAATCTTGTAGCACCCGTAAGGTCCCCCTGCTCAAGGAGGCGCATGTACAGGTCCGTCTTAAGTTTGCCAGTGAACATCTAAATGATTCAGAGAAGGCTTAGGAGAAAGTGCTGTGGTCAGATGAAACCAAAATTGAGCTCTTTGGCTGTTGTGTCTTACGACATTCTACCTTATTTAAAATTGGGAAACGCTGTGTGATAACCGCCTTCTATGTTTTTCTTTTTATTGTAACTTGTATTACCAAGAGAACTTATATCAATGTGCATACACACACATAATGGTTAACAGTATACATACACACAAAAAAGTAGATCCATTAACATAACATCAACTCAAACCGCTGTGTTTGGAGGAAGAGAAATGCTGAGTGTGACCCAAAGAACACCATCCCCACAGTCAAGTACAGAGGTGGAAACATTATGCTATTGGGCTGTTTGTCCACTAAGGGTACAGGATGACTTCAGCGCATTGAGGGGCCAACAACAAAAACTAACAAATTTTAGTTTTATATGAAGCAACATTTACGTCAACCAGTACAAACAGAAAGATTAGTGTCATATTTAAATATAATTTAATAACTGTTTACAAAATATTTTGGGGTGTTTTAGTGAAAATATAGAATAGAAAATAGTCTTTACTAAGGAACTGTTCTTTAATTCATAAATTAAGACAAGTATGACTTAAGTCGGTTCATAGATAGATAGAACTTTATTTGTCCATTAAGGGAAATTTTGATTTTTACAGAACATCTTTAAAAATATAAATACATAAACGGGTAAATAAATTCAGAAAAAAAGAGAAAAAGTGAGAAATACAGAGCCTCAACTAAAAGGCTACTGCTTACACATCACCATCAAAGTCATATATACAAGCGTATTATCCTGCAAAGAGATATCTTGTAAAATAAAAAAAAAACATTGAAACTGAGTTTCCTTTCTGAAAACTTAAAGTTCTTTGTATTTCTATTTTTATTAGGGGTTATACCTTAAATTGTTTTTTTCTGTTCTTTACAGATGTAGTTCTTAAGAAAATCTGCTCAATTTAATTGCACAATATAATTTATCTAAATATATATTTAATGACAAAATAACAATGTTTATAAATAGATCAAGAAGTAAATCTGTTAAAATTAAAACTTATTTACTTTTTTGTACAATATGATTGGCTTGTCAACAAAGCAGATCTGCATAGGTCTACAACTGGACTCTTTTCTATTATTCTTTGCCTACTTAAGATGGCAGCTCAAACCAGCTTCTTATCCAAGACTGGATAAATTCTAAAAATGACAAGATCTTTTGAACAATCAGATGAAATAATTCTAGTAAGAATAAATATCTTTTTCTGCATTTCTTAACTACAACATTTTATTTTGTGTTTTGGCTGCGATGTTTGCTTTTGGCGTACCTTTTCCGTTAATAAAATTTTACCTGTTTCTGACTACAGTTTTTAGGTCAGTCCTTTTGACTTGCTCCATTTCCTGGTTATTTCACTTTCAAATGTTAGTAAAATGCCATTGGTCACCTCCCTGTATTCATTGCACAGCTTATAAAGGATTTCATTTTTGCTCTATCTCTAGGTTTAAGAAAGAAGGCTTCGAAAAGTTAAGAAATGTGACAGTGACATATGACAGGGATAATTACTAAATGTCAAGAGGATTCAGCTAAAATAAAATGAAAGAGTTTGCATTATGAGTAGTTAGTATTGCCTTACTATTCACAGTCTAACCTCCAGCTAAAAAAACTTGTGTTTTTTTAATAAATGTAAACACAAATAATTATCATTCATCCACTTTCATAAATGAATAATTCAGCTTATCAATTATGCTCTTGAACAAGTATAAATGATACAAAAAGTTGAGCATCATCAGCATAAAAATGATCTCTTAATTATGACACATATAAAAAAGAACATTGGTACAATCACTGATCTGAAAAGAGTGATGGAGTACTATCTTCAGAGTTAAAAATGATTTCAAAAATATGAAGTCAATCAACTAAAAGTAAAGCATGACTGGCTAACTAAATTACCAAGAATAAAAATTAATGCAGCATGTAGGTTTAAAAGCATAATAACTGCAATATCCTGCATTAGAACAGATTACAATATAATTTATCATATAAGTTAAAACTGTTTCTGCTCTGTGACTCAGGTAAACAACAGTTTGAAAGACTGAATTTTGTAAGGTAAGATTCAATTTGTGTGGTTGCTATTTTCAAACAATTCTGAAATATGCTTATAGGTACAAAATATTTTAGTGTGCTGGAGTCAATTGTGTTTTTCCATTTCTTTTGCTCTCTTCCTGGCTAAGGGTTTAATGGTTCTTTCTTTTTTAAATCTTAAGCAGCTGCCATATAACTATGAAGAGCCAGCCTTCTTGGAACCATTTACATCTGTATGTGTATTCACCCTATGTCTGCTAATAAATGAAGAAAAAAGGAGAAGGTGTAATTGATTGTCTTCTTACATTAATTCCATTAAGTACAAGAATTAATTTTAATTAAGAATTTGGTTAGAATGCAATCATGCAGCCACTGTGGACTTCCAGGGCCAAAAGCTGGGCACCATTAACAGGGGTGAGCCCTGTGACAGCTTACCCTGGTACTGGTGCATGTCAATCCTATTCTCCATTATTTTTTTTTTATCAAAGTTTGACTAATATAGCTTTTCTGCCATACAAACACATACTATAAAATAATAAGAGCAATTGGAGGTATAGAATAACCACTTTATTGTTTTCAATAATTGGTATGAAGCTATTATTTAATAAACAAGGGCAATTAAGGAGTATTTCATATTTTCTAAATTTGACATCTCTTGTTATTTATATTGAGTATTCAGTGGTATTTGATGTATTTTTGCTCGTTTGAATCAGATTTTTCATCCAATAGTGACTGAGGTATTTACGTTTATGAGCTTTTCTAAACGCTATTTTCTGTCCATTTGATTAACCTTCATAATCTAAGCCTGGGACACAACATTCTTAAAAAAAGCTAGCTTTAAAAAAAATCAGAATGCGCTTCTCTAGAAAGCACTTATTCATCTAGTTCAGTAGATGGCAGTAATGGAAATTGTTGTCATCATCAAGAAGGAACTGCAGATTTCAACTCCACCTCCTAGTTTGCAGTACGCAGGCGCAGTACACAGTTGCTCAGCTGACTGTGAGTGAGAGGTTTCCGAAATGAGTAACTGATTGAAAATTATGTTTAGCAAACTGTAGTCACTTGGAGCCTGTGTTACAAGTAGCTGGTTGCATTCAATTCTCTGGTAGGTGATTTTATTCACGCCGATATTATTTTTTAATTTTGTGTTAAAATTATTCAGTTTTAATCGCTGCGTTGTTTAAAGTAGATTGTGAACGCCTGTTATGAGTCAAGAAAAGATGAGGACTAGGTGCTGGTTTCTTTCATTTTTTTTATTTACCAAACAACGGTTTATAAGACTAAAGGGATCCAGCTTGTGCTTGATGGTATTTTAACAGCTGTAGAAGCAGTGTGTATGGAGCATAAATGAAATGGCCTTCATTGACAGCAAAGCAGCATGTCCTTAGCCTCCCCGCTCTCTATTGAGTGTAGGTTTCCCACTGATTACCTAACACATTTGTGCAAAAAATGCCATTACATTTTATGCATTAATGTCGAAATTCATTCTTAGCGTATATATGTTACTACTAGGACTGGGGGCATCACAAGACACGCACATTTTGCGGAAGTGAAACCTCATTTTTACAGAACAAGAATTTGAGCCCATACTTTCCATTTATCTCTCAAGTTTTCGAGAAGATAACCATCCTTTTCTATATGTGCGGTAACTTCTGAATTATTAAAGTCTTGGATTACAGCCTCATAACGTGTAATAACGCCTGACTTCGGCTGGGATGCTCATGTCAAGTCTTAAAAGTAACATTTTTTCAATGTATTAGTTCCAAGTATTTTGAAGAAAGCGTCCACTATTTTTCATTAACACAGTAAGGAGTCAGACATGCATAACTTAGTACCCCATCTTAATTTTAGTTTGTTTTTACGTTATCTTGAATTTAATGCTTGTGCCGTATACAGTTATTTATAATGTTAACGTGTTCATTTTTGTGATTAATGTGGTCTATTTAACGCGTTAAAAATACTGTCGGTATGTGTGTGTGTGTGTGTTTATATATATATATATATATATATATATGTATGTGTTTTTAACATTATGAATAAATAGTACAAATAAGTTAAGCGTGTACCAAAAGATTTACATAAACATCCAATACCGTATTTATATAGTAAAACATTTTGTGAAATATAATTTTCATTCAATGGTTTAACATTAAGTATTATGCGGTTCACAAGGGTATGACACATGTTCATATGTAGCACTAGTGTTCATTTTCTTGATTTATACATACTGACATAGGTACAGGGGAGCATCAAGAAAGGGGTGGGTTTATAGCAGTCCTGGTGCAATATTAGAAAAAAGTTGCGAAGGTTAAAATTACGCTGTCCTTTTTTCGTGTTTCTGTAAGAAGATTGAATCAATGTCACACCACTTAAATGCTAAATAAGTTGTCTGTGAGTGGCACTAAAACCAAAATCAGTCTCTAGTACCTATGTATTTGCCGGTCTGCCAGCCAGTTTACAGTGCTGACTGCCTAATATATAGAGACAAAATTCAATGACATAGAAGTGTAATTATTATCCCTAACCATGATTCAGGTTTGCAGTTTCTTCGCTAGTTTATGCAAAGAATACAACATAACCATCCAAGTAATGCATGCTGCAGGGAGAGCAGTGTTTTCCAACTGTTTTTCTGTGGTGGCGGTTTATGTAACTCAAAAAATCTCAAGGCACATCACGATTCTACCAACCACAAAAGCATTAAATCTCTTAGATGGGAAATTGTCCAAAAGGGCAGGGCAGTTAAATGGGTCTAGAGCAGTTAAAATGGGCCTTGGGCAGTGCACTCAAAGTCAACAGTCATTTAGATTGTTTAATTTTTACTTTGATACATCTTGGTCTCGTACATTATGCCGATTTGATAATTAACATATTGTCCGCGTTTTCTTATTGCCTTCATTTCAAGAAGAAAAACTCCAAATTTAGTGTTTGCTTAAGTATGACCTCTGTTTTTTGGAAGCTTCTGGTTTACCAATTGACAAATTAATCACAAACAACACAAAGGTGACGCTCATTTGACCATACTTAAATATAATTAGGTACTACTTGTGAGTCCTTTATATCTCTCCGAATATGAAAGTACCCTTTTAATGTGTAGGGCTTTAATACTTTTAATCGCTAACTTTTTAGTTTTTATTTAGTTCATTATCTACAGAAAATGGTTTATTTTGACTTTGTAAATGTATTGTTATAGCATAAGAGCACACTATAAAAACACTAGATAGCTAAATATGTGTAGAAATTTTTTGTCATGCAGAACATTCTGATGACTTTAAAGGGGATTGAATAGTTTTGCATGCCAGTGTATTTATAAAAGCTTTAACCCATATATATGTAACATTTCAGGAGAAACTGGGAAATGACACCCTTGATCAAAGAGTAAAATGCAGCCAGGCTAGCTAAATGATGACTTGTGCATATTACCAGTTATAATGAAGTATTGAGTATGGTGTACAATATAGTCTATTTTAGTTCCCTTTTAAAAAGGGCCAATCCTGTGTATTTGCACTGAAGACATTTTTAGCTTTTTCATCAGTTTATATAGTCTACCTATGTTTCTTCTCATGGAATAGCCTGAGGGATCAGGGATATCTTAGCCAAGCTTCACTCCATCATTCCTGCTGTACTAGAAGCCATTACCTGACCGAGGAGGCGCTACATGCAGTTTCTATATGGTTTTGGTGTACATACATAAAACGTAACATGTTTTGCAAACATAAAAAGGCAATTTGCAACCGTGTCCAGTTTTCCTAATGTAATCAGATCACTTTACTGCACTTCTGTTGCTATAAGGCCATCTAATGAGAGTGAAGTTGCTTTTGTTAACAGTAAGATGTTACATGTGATGTCAAGAAGAGACGTAACACATATCATACCTCTATGGCCTGAATCAACCCTTGATTCTTTTATCTTAAGGCAAACTAGCTTTGGTAGAAGTGACGGTACTGTACGTGGTGGCTGGCTTGTTGGCAAGTCCAAACCCTCACTTTTTCATGTTTTTGTACAATATGGCTACTTGATCACATGCTGGCACCTTTCGCCATTCCTGGACCCCCAGAATTAAGAGTAGAGGTGTTATAATGCCATACGTGATCTTGTGCACTCAGTTGTGGAGTGCAACCAGGTGTTCTTGAATGCAGCTGGTGGGGTCTTGACATGTCAGAAGGGCTGCTGCTCTACTAGCAAATGAATGTTTGCAGCATCGTGATTTCATATGTATAAGATTAATTAGCATCATGGTGCATTAATGAGTGCACATTTATAAAATGATTGTGATTTATAAAGGAAAATTGAGTAGAAATGTGCATAAGCTGATTTTATTAATCGTATTTTTTTTTGCGTATGCAGGTGCATAGTTATGATCAATACAAAGTTTTATAAATGAAACCCCAGATCATTAATAAATATATATGAAACTGGTAAAAATTTGAGTAAGGAGCCCACTGGAGAGGTAGGCTGGGGGAAAAATGTAAAAGGAGGATGGATCTATATTAATTGAATTATTTAGGTTTTTAATTTTATCAGGGAAAAAGTGAAGGGATTTTTCAATCTTCAGTGGAACAGGTGATTGTGCTGGATGCAGGTTGAAGTAATTTATTGCCCACAGAGGATAAAACCCTTGGGTTATCATAGTCATTGTCTGTTATTGTGTCATAATATGTATTCTTGGCTGCAGTTAGTGCATCTCTCCAAGCTCCTTGATGGTCAGAGGAAGTCTGGGCATGTATAGTAACACTCTCAAGGTGTCGGCTAGCTGGTTTCATAGACCGTATGCTTGAATTACGTCTTAGAGCTAAACGCTTAAAGGAAACCTTGTGTTTTAAAGGAGCTATCTTACCTCTTACTGAATGGATGGAATAGAGGAAGACAAAAAATGAAATGTATCTAGCATGGATAGAGGGACAGATATTTTTATGGTTTCTGCAAGAAATTTGACGTGTACGGTTAAGAGCTGGAAGAGGCATTGCAGCAGTGAAACAGCACTGTTTTATAGTCAGAGAGGCTCAAATCAATACTCTGAGTGCAAAAAACAGATAATCAAGATGTACAGACCAGATCCAATAAGTGATCTTTTCTCGCCTTGATTACTGCAACTCGCTGTATTCTGGGATTAGCAAATCCATGATACACAAGTTACAGTTGGTTCAGAATGCTGCCGCTTGCTTTCTGGTTGGGGCAAGAAAGTATGGCTCTGTTTCTTCAATATTAGCTTGTTTACACTGGCTGCCTGTCAGTTTTCTAATTGATTTTAAAATCTTGTTGCTAGTTTTTAAATGTTTACATGGGCTTGCTCCTGCCCATTTATACGAATTGTGTGTTTTACACCAGCCATCCAGAGTGCTTAGATCTACTGGTCAGTTGTCTCTTGTTGTCCCTCGTACCAAGTGTAAAACTAAGGGGGCAGGGCTTTTGCAGCTGCTGCTCCTCGCCTGTGGAACTCTTTACCTCATTACATAAAGGAGTTGTCTACAATTAAACTGTTCAAAACAAGATTAAAGACTCATTTCTATTCACTTGCATTCCTTGACCTTCAGTAATACTGATGGTTTCCTCATTGTGATTGTTACTTTTATTTATTATTTATTTTATTTATGTTCATTTATTTTATTTCTATTTATGTTATTAATGTTAATTGTATGTTTTTCTTTAATTCTATTATTGTAAAGCACTTTGGCCACAACATTCCTATGTTGTTTTAAATGTGCTATATAAATAAAGTTAACATTGACCACTAGAGTGGATAGGAAAATAAGCAGGGTGCACCAAGTCAAAACAGTCCAGTCCAAATAAGAATGCTTTAAAGATCACCAATGTTGAGGTTAAGTCACCTGCAAGAATAACTGTGAAAGAGATCTTAGTTGAACTAGTAATTCAGTCAGGTCAGATAATATAAATCCATTGTTAGTGATGCACCAGTTTGGAAATTCTGGGTGATACCGATATGTTTTTGTCTACCTTTTACAATACTTGCAACCAGTGGCCGATATTTTTGTTTTTATTTACTTCAGGTTTCAGTGTTTTAGGTATCCTGAAAATATTTTGTGTATTATCAAACAAACAACAGTAGCATGTGAAACAGAGATGAACATTTTATTAATTTCTTCGTTATATCCAGGTTTCTGGATATAGGCTGCTGGATATCCTGGCCGGCCTGTACACTGGTACTGTGAGTGCTGTGCAGAGTGGAGGCAGAACCTCTGTGTTTTTCCCAGTTGATTCTGGCATTCGTCAGGGGTGTGTTCTTTCACCTACTCTGTACAATGCGTGTATGAATTGGGCGTTGGGCAAGGTCGTGGGGTCCAGCAGCTGTGTGGCATCTGTTGGTGAAGAAAGATTCACGGATCTTGACTGCTGATGATGCTGTGATCTTCGCGGAGTCAATGGAGGCTCTGATCAAGGCGCTTGAGAGACTTAGTGAGGAGTCTGAGTGTCTGGGCTTGCGAGTGTCCTGGATAAAAACCAAGATCCAGGGGCCTTATGTATAAACGGTGCGTACGCACAGAAATGTTGCGTAAGAACTTTTCCACGTTCAAATTGCAATGTATAAAACCTATACTTGGCGTAAAGCCACGCACTTTTCCATGGTACCTCATACCTTGTCGTACGCAAGTTCTCTGCTCGGTTTTGCAGACTGGCGGCACCCAGCGTCAAAGCAGTGCTACTGTTCCTGTGTGGTTACTCTTTTATTTTCCTGACGCGGCTTTATAAATACACTGAAACTAACCGCATATTGTTTATTAGTGTAATGCATCTGATTGTAATTAACTTGTAACAATATAATGGTCCAGGGAATGGCCATAGTATTCCAAATACCATAACTGCTTTAGCGTTGTTACACTCACTGCACCTTCTTCTTCTTTCAGCTGCTCCCGTTAGGAGTTGCCACAGCGGATCATCTTTTTCCATATTACTCTCACTGCACCACTCGGAGTATTTATATCACTGCATCTGAGTGGGGAATCACAGCAGCAGCTGATTGGAAAGAGAATTATCGGTATTTAGTATCGAGCACACGCTGTCTCAGCCACGGCAAAATGTTTCAAAGCCTTTCCTGTACGGACCTCGCGGTTCAGAAACAGTTTCATCCCAAGAACTTTAAACGCACTTAATCAATTGCTTCTTGTTGAACTATTTGTACTTATAAGAACAATCACCCCACTGTAAACTTGCACTACAGTTATAATATTACACAACTTGAGCTGAGCCACTTTATAAAGCATGTATTTACATATGATGACGATATCATTTTCAAGATGAAATGCAGCAAAATATGTTTATTTTTATACAGATAAAACTTTAACTTCATTTAAATAATGTATATTCTTCACTGGGACTGGCGTGAAGGATAGAATAATTAAACATGTACTCTGTATTGTTCCTTAAACGTTTTGAAGAATCAGCGCTCGAAGCATACAGATGGCTTAACGTCTATTACAGAGCTGATTGTGTGGCTATTGGTTACTTGGAGAAAGAAAAGCAAGGACTGCAGGGACGGCCACGCCAATATATATCTATACTAATAAAAGGCAAAGCCCTCACTGACTGACTGACTGACTCACTGACTTATCACTAATTCTCCAACTTCCCGTGTAGGTAAAAGGCTGAAATTTGGCAGGCTTATTCCTTACAGCTTACTTACAAAAGTTAAGCAGGTTTTGTTTTGAAATTCTACGCGTAATGGTCATAACGGCCGACAGCGTCCGCCATTTTGAACTTTCTTATTTATGGCCCCATCTTCACGAAATTTGATAGGCAGCTTCCCTGCACTAACCAAAACCGATGTACGTACTTATTTAGGTGATATGACGCCGCTGTCGGCCGCCATATTGAACTTTCCAACGTCACTAATACTCCAACTTCCAGTGTAGGTAGAAGGCTGACCCCATCTTCACGAAATTTGGTAGGCGGCTTCCCTGCGCTAACCGAAACCGATGTACGTACTTATTTCGGTGGTATGACGCCACTGTCGGCCGCCATATTGAACTTTCCAACGTCACTTCTCCAACTTCCCGTGTAGGTAGAAGGCTGACCCCCATCTTGACGAAATTTGGTAGGCGGCTTCCCTGCGCTAACCGAAACCGATGTACATACTTATTTCGGTGGTATGACGCCACTGTCGGCCGCCATATTGAACTTTCCAACGTCACTTCTCCAACTTCCTGTGTATATAGAAGGCTGAAATTTGGCAGGCTCATTCCTTACAGCTTACTTAAAAAAGTTAAGCAGGTTTCATTTCGAAATTCTACGCATAACGGTCATAACGGTTGACAACGTTTGTTGAACTTTCTTATTTATGGCCCCATCTTCACGAAATTTGGTAGGTGGCTTCCCTGCGCTAACTGAAACCAATGTACGTACTTATTTCAGTGGCATGATGCCACTGTTGGCCGCCATATTGAACTTTCCAACGGTCTTTGTTACTTATGGGCCCATCTTCAAGAAATTTAGTAACTGAATCCTACTTGCGTACATATATATGTCCATAGCCTGAAGCTCGGTCACCGTGTGAGGCGGCGTTGGGTCCCCCATCCCAACGCCTCCCACGTTGTTGGCTGCCTGCCTATATAAGGCCGTCCGTCGCTCCGGTTTCTACATTCCCTTCCTTGCTTCGCCACGGGATTCACGTCTCCCTGCTGATAACTACAGCCTTTTTATTTAATCCATGGCTTCTCCGCTGTTTTATTGTTCGTTTATTACGATTATAGTTATTGTGTAGGTATTTTAGACTTACTTTACATTGTTCAGGTACCCATTTCCTTTATCGTTCCAACCATACCCCTATTAACATGTCTATTGAGGTGATCACCTTCGATCAAAGAACTGTCACTTACCGAGTGGTTTCCATGCCCGGAGATGGCACCTGCCTTTTCCATTCTCTTTGTTACATATTGCACGGCCATATCGGGCTCACTCTTGATATCCGGAGGAACATTGTGTCTTATATATTGAATGACTGGGACAGGTTCAAGATGTGGACTGATGACGGTACAGGAGATAATTATACTACACAGGAGCACTATAAGAGTGAAATGCTTAAGCCCTTCACCTATGGTTCAGCATGTGAGTTGATATCTGCTGCTGAATTGTTCGGTTGTCGCTTTCAAGTGTACCAAAATGGCAAAATATTTTACACCTTTGGACAACCACCAATGCTTCTTAAATATCTTAGATTCACAGGTGACGATTTCAGTAGTGGACACTTTGAAGTTTATGAATGTTTAATCTCTCAAAAGCTGGATGTGAAGTTATCGATGAAAGCGGTTGTATGCTTACAACGCTTGACAGATGCCGAATGCCACTTCAACACAAGTCCTGCAAATACTGTCGTAATTGAAACAAACCATGAAACTCGAACCGATTATGACAGCAGCAATCCAAGCTGTGAGATTTGAAACAAGATTACTTTTCACATGGCCAACTGTACGCTGCATGCCCAAGAGTAAGCTCAGCGCACAGCTTGGTCATATTACAACCAGAGGGCCGAACTGACAATGTGGTATACAAAGAGATCCTTAACAAATAATTATTGTTATATTTTCCCTCAGTTTAAAAAGGTTTAATTTTCTTCTTAATAAAAATTTTAAGGCAGTACTTCGCCGCTGCGAAGCACGGGTATTTTGCTAGTAGGCCATAAGTTGCATACTAATTCAGCGTGAGCAGGAACATTCAATAAAACTGAATAAAAAAATAAATCAAGTGACGGTGAGATACGAAGAAGGCATATTCGCCAGCATCTGTTTGTCAGCTTTTATCCCTCCAGATGAGCGAATGTCCAGTTCCATTGTCTCAAAACACCACTCTCATCTCCAGTTATTCCGGTGGGGGGATAGAATAGCCGGCTGCTTGTCTTTATCAGCACATTTACAGGACTAAGGACACTGGCGGAGAGGTGCGAACGAATTTAAGGTGGGCCTGATCTATGAGTTTTTTCATAGGCTCTGGTAATTCTAGTGTTAAAGAAGACAGCAGTCAGGGTTGGACTGTGCTCTGAAAATGGCTTTGTTTTTTCTGTTGACTTTGAAGTAGCTTCTTTCTACTCTACATTTACACAGTTATTTTCATATGTCTTCCAGGAGCTGTCCAAACAGCAGCTTTTTTCAGAAGCTCTGTGATCAGTTTTTTTGAACTGATACTAAGTTTTGTATCAAAATTAAACTGTGTAGGCTTATTGTTCAGTGAACATAAAAAAAAATACAATACACACTCTTAAACTAATAAAGTATGTACAGAAATATTTATCCATTTATCTTACACATGCTATAAATGAAAATAAAAATTCTTGTTACAATTGTACTAATATTATGTAAAAAAAGCCAGAACTAAATAAAATAAGTTAAAATTTTAAGCACAGAACTAAATAAAAGTAAAAAACTAGAACGAAATAAAAATTTTATAAAATAAAATAAAAACTAAAACTACAATTAATATCAGAACTGAAATATCACTGGTTGAGAGTAGGACATTTTACTATTTCATGAAAATATTAACTCATTTTGACTTTGTTGGCAGCAACACCTCTCAAAAATTGAGACTGATGTAACAAAAGGCTAGAAAAGTGGTACTAAAAAGAAACAACTGGAGGGACATTTTACATCTAATTAGGTTATTTGGCAACAGGTGAGTAACATGATTGGGTATAAAAAGAGTGAGTTATCTTAGAGGCAGAGTCTCTCTGAAGTACAGATTGGCAGAGGTTCACCAGTCTGCAAAAAAATGTGGCAACAAATTTTGGAACAATTTTAGAATAATGTTCCTCCATGTAAACCTGCAAAGATTTTGAATATTTCTTTATCTACAGTACATAATATTATCAAAAGACTTAGCGAATCTGGGGAAATCTGTGTGCAAGGTACAAGGCCGAAAATCAGTATTGTATGCCAGGCAGCATTGCATTAAAAACACGCATGATTGTGTCATGGAAATCACTGCATGTAATTTATATTGTAGTTTACAGGTGCTGGTCAAAAAATTAGAATATGATGACAAAGTTGATTTATTTCAGTAATTCCATTTGTAGTGAAGAATTATGTTGGTTTGGAATAAATTACAACCACTGCACACATCCGGTCAGGGATGGATGAAGATGTCTAAATTCTATTTATTAATTTCTTCCAAACTTATACAATGTGAAGATATGGTCTAAATAAATAATAATAAACATAAATTAGTTATCCCAGTTTCTTTCTCTTCATTTCGTCAATGTTAACATTAGTCATTAACAGATACTTCATTTATCCAGTAGATGGCGTACTACACCCCAGATAACATCAATATCGGTAATTACTAGAACGTTAAACAACAAAGCATTTACTCAACTTAAATAAGTAATTATTCTTAACAGATATACATATTATATATGAGGAAACGATAATACCGCAATTCCATAACAAACAATGTGAGAAACTCCATATAGCGTCTGTTCAACTATACTTTAACTTCTTCAAACGTCAATATTTAGGAACAGTACTAAATATATATCTCCAAATTACAAATGTAAACATATAAACAATATACTTTAATGATAAACGAATTCCACTTACTTTATAATTAACTAGCAGAATACCCGCGCTTCGCAGCGGAGAAGTACTGTGTTAAAGAAGTTATGAAAAAGAAAAGGAAATATTTTAAAAATAACGTAACTTGATTGTTAATGTAATTGTTTTGTCATTGATATGAGTGTTGTTGTCATATCTATCTATCTATCTATCTATATACTAGCAGAATACCCGCGCTTCGCAGCGGAGAAGTAGTGTGTTAAAGAAGGTATGAAAAAGAAAAGGAAAAATTTTAAAAATAACGTAACATGATTGTTAATGTAATTGTTGTGTGTGTATATATATCAAAATACATATCTATATACATATCTACATATATATATATATATATATATATATATATGCATACCTATCTACATCATATATACACACACATATACATACATACATACACAGACACACACATATATATAATTTGTGTGTATGTGTGTGTGTGTGTGTATACACATACATACAAACATACACACAGGTATATATAAATAGCAGAATACCCGCGCTTCGCAGCGGAGAAGTAGTGTGTTAAAGAAGTTATGAAAAAGAAAAGGAAATATTTTAAAAATAACGTAACATGATTGTTAATGTAATTGTTTTGTCATTGATATGAGTGTTGTTGTCATCTCTCTATCTATCTATCTATCTATCTATCTATCTATCTATCTATCTATCT
>JANRMT010062842.1:36596964-36627769 GCA_026402145.1 Polypterus bichir lapradei
AGGTTGCAGTTTGGGCACTCGGTTTCTAAAAGGTTCGCCATCACTGCTCTATACTATATAAAACAAAAAGGCAACTTTCCTTTCTTTACACCTTTTTTCCTTTTATCCCAAACCAAAGCCTTTCTCTCTTAACACTGCAGAGGACACAAAACTAATTTTCTTTAATTGCTGCTAAGGCACATTACCAGAGGCAGAAATTTGGACTTTCACATAGAAAATGTAATTTCTATACCACAGCCGTCTTGTAGCGCCTTTCAAAAGGGATCTACTACCGAGAGATGATCCATATACATTTTAGCTGCTGTTAGTACTACTTACCTCTTCTGTTATACCGTCTTTAAAATGTAGTTTACCCGCAACCACTCCAGTAGTGCTCAATGTACCTTTACTTCTTAAAACGTTAATGTTTTACTGTTTAATAAGTTATAGACTACATTTTATTATTTTTCCCTTGCACTCAGTGATCAAAGCTATACACACACATATAGACACATACATATATATATACACATATATTTATATATACCTGTGTGTATGTTTGTATGTATGTGTATACACACACATACATACATACATACATACATACATACATACATACATACACACACACAAATTATATATATGTGTGTATCTGTGTATGTATGTATGTAAATGTGTGTATATATGATGTAGATAGGTATGCATTTATATATATGTATATGTAGATATGTATATAGATATGTATTTTGCTATATATATATTGACCTTTCCAATGGTCTTTGTTACTTATGGGCCCATCTTCAAGAAATTTGGTATGTGGGTTCCCAACGCTAACTGAATTCTACATACATATGTATATACGTCCATAGCCTGCAGCTCGTTCACCGTGTGAGGCGGCGTTGGGTCCCCAATCCCAACGCCTCCCACGTTGTTGGCTGTCTGCCTATATAAGGCCGCCCGTCGCTCCGGTCTGTACATTCCCGTCCTTGCTTCGCCACGGGATTCATGTCTCCCTGCTGATAATTACAGCCTTTTTATTTAATCCACGGCTTCTCCGCTGTTTTATTGTTCGTTTATTATGATTATGGTTATTGTGTAGGTATTTCAGACTTCCTTTACATTGTTCAGGTACACATTTCCTTTATTGTTCCAACCATACCCCTATTAACATGTCTATCGAGGTGATCACCATCGATCAAAGAACTGTCACTTACCGAGTGGTTTCCATGCTTGGAGATGGCACCTGCCTTTCCCATTCTCTTTGTTAAATATTGCACGGCCATATCAGCCCCACTCTTGATATCCGGAGGAACATTGTGTCTTATGTATTGAATGACTGGGACAGGTTCAAGGTGTGGACTGATGATGGTACTGGAGATAATTATACTGTACAGGAGATAATTATACTACACAGGAGCACTTAAGAGTGAAATGCTTAAGCCCTTCACCTATGGTTCTGCATTGTTCAGTTGTCGCTTTCAAGTGTACCGAAATGGCCAAATATTTTACACCTTTTGACAACCGCCAATGCCTCTTAAACATCTTAGATTCACAAGTGATGATTTCAGTAGTGGACACTTCGATGTTCATGAATATTTAAACTCTGAAAAGCTGGATGGGAAGTTATCGATGAAACCGGTTGTATGCTTACAACGCTTGATAGATGCCGAATGTCACTTCAACACAAGTCCTGCAAATACTGTCGTAATTGAAACAAACCATGAAACTCAAACCAATTATGACAGCAGCAATCCAAGCTGTGAGATTTGAAAGAAGATTACTTTTCACATTGCCAACTGTACGTTGCATGCTCAAGAGTAAGCTCGGCGCACAGCTTGGTCATATTACAACTAGAGGGCAGAAATGACAATGTGGTATACAAAGAGATCCTTAACAAATAATCATTGGTATATTTTCCCTCAGTTTAAAAAGGTTTAGTTTTCTTCTTTTTAAGGCAGTATTTCGCCGCTGCGAAGCGCAGGTATTTTGCTAGTAAAATCATAAGGGTGAAGTTTGCTTAATGTCTTAACCTTAGAGGATTTATTGAAGATCAGCACAGAAGGCACATCACTTCAGCAGTTTGATCCTACGCCCTTTTTTTTCAAACACAAACAAGAGGAAGAGAAGACCAAATTACCATGGAGGGCGCTCTTACACTGACATATTCTCATGGTCAGTGATGCAGACACAAATCCTGAGTAAAATACACTACTTAATAACTGTACATAGTTTGAAAGTTATAATAACATTCAGTTACCCAAGTCATCAAGATGGATACAAAAGCACAAGGGAAGATTGCACCGCACAGGAGAAGTGCAAAAATTAGGCACATGTATATAGAGGTTAGAAAGGTAAGAGACTGAAAGATTAATATTTTGCACATTTTATTATTTGACACCAAAGCTACTGGCTCCTAATTTTTTTCTTTTAGGAGTACTGGATCCTTCATGTCAGTTTTTGTCTGTCAGCACTGTTAAATGCTTGTTATATACTTGTATGTCTGTGTAACTCCTTATTGAATTAAATAACACTAGCTGTGCCACCCGTCTTTGATGGGTTGAAATCTAAGTAATCAACTTAGACCTAAGCATTAATATTTGCAGTGCATCATCTATTGTAATTTTTTTAATGTGTGTAGTACTAAAATGTATTGAATTTTTAATTCCAAAAGAAAGTGAATAACAAACCTTTGTAGTAGTAAAATTCACTGCATTTTTCATTCCAACAGATGGCACATCACAAACATTAGCACAGTTTTTATGAATCCTGTACCCAATGGCATATAAAAGAGACATAGCCCTGGACGGACAAACAGCCACTTGTCCTTTTATTAAGGTGGCTATTTTATCAGAAAATATTTTCTTATGCACAGTATTTAACTAAGCACTCTTTTTTTTTTTTAATTGGGAATTCCTTTTGTTTTTCTTTGTCAAGAATTTTTACTTTAACTTTTTCTCTCGAGGTTACACTAGACCAGGAGTCTCCAACCTTTTTTCCCCTGAGAGCTACTTTTACAAAATGAAAATGGCAGAGAGTTACTCATGTTTTCTGATGTTTATTCTAATAGCTTATTTCAACCCAAACAAACTGAATAAGCTTGTTTTACCTGAACATTTACAAAATGTTGATGTCCACAACTCACACTTTACATTAAAACATCACAAAAAATATTTAGTTCACCTGCAAGTGCATTTTGTATGTCTATATGCATTTTCTAGTGTATCTCACACTATAGAATTAAAACATAAATGCTGTCTAAACAAAACAATGCAATTACAAATACACAGATATTTTTTATTCATTTGTCATTTTGTCACTGTTTCACTTCACAAGAGTATTCACATATCCAGTTGCATGTGTGATATGTTTTTTAGTTAGTGAGATGACTGGCAATGCATGGAGTCAACAAGAGAGGTGTATGGTGGAGTGTAGCCACTTAGGTTCACTCTTCTGGAGTCATTTAAATGTTCATCTGTCAGTCTTGTTCTGAACTTTGATTTCATTACATTCATGTCAGAAAAGGCAGACTCATAGAGGTATACAGACCCAAACAAAGCAGACATTTTCTGAGCTGCTTGGTGAAGATTCTTATAGTTATCTGGCTCTACTAAGCTCCAGAAATGCTGAGAATGCTGTTGAGACTTTAACTGCACATTATTTTGAAGGTTTACTAATATATAATATATAAAATCCAATGTCTGTCTGTATGACCGCTTTTCACGAGAGAACTACTTAACGGATTTAGATTGGGTTTTTTTTTTTCCTATAATTTGCTTGAATATTCCGGTTGATTTTGCCACTTCTGTCATCGTATGAAGTATTATAGTTTGCTTGCGGTACCGATTTTATTTTTGCAAATCCGAGTTCCACGCAATGGGCCTTCCGGGGGGTTGGGTCTTCCTCACTCACTCTCCAGCTTCGGGGCGTGTTCCTTAACTCTGCTTAGCTAGCGAACGGGAGAACAATTGAATTCAACTTTGTTTGATATTTAAAATAAAGTGTTATTTAGGTCTTGATGAGTTTGAGTCTGGATATTCTCTGAAGCGCATGCCACATTGAAAAGATAGATTGAAATTCAGATTGTGGTAAAAGGATTTTTGTGGTAAAAGGATTATGATGATATTTTTTTGGAAAGATCGCCCACCCCTAATTTGACTAATCAAGTTTAAAAATTTATGTAGGATTCATTAACCCTTTGGCGAGCTACTTGGAAAGGGGTTGCGAGCTACTGCTAGCTTGCGAGCAATGTGTTGGAGACCCCTGCACTAGACTAAACAACATATTATTGGCCATGTGCTTTATCTATCATCATCTTTTTTCGTTTATTTTAAATTCGAAGTGATGGAGGAAATGGCACACTTGCTTGCATGCTGAAATTCAGTGCAAAAGTTTTTTTTTTGTGCTGGTTGCCTGAATTGGAGTTTCTGCTGTGTGTTCATTACAGTATACATTTTCACTGTAGACATGGAATGTGATCAAAATTTCAGGTCTTCTAGTGAGCAAAATTATCATGTTTTTGGTATTATCACAGTATTGTTGAAATGTAGTTTAAAAAAAGCAAACTGAAATCATTTCACCTCATTTTATATTGAAACAGAACATAAACTATTGTAATTAAAAAATATCAGTCTCATATTTTTAAACTAGTTATTTTAAAGTCAGAAATAGACTATTTTTTAATGTCTGAAATAGAAGTAAACAAACAACAAAAAGCTTATATGAACAACATTTATGTCTAATTTTACAATAACTACATACAAAAAATGCAAATGTATATTTGAACAGCATTAAAACAGCTACATAAACCTCTCAGATATGCAACTGCTAACATTAAAATGTTACAAATGTAAACAAATCAAATGAGCAAATGAGCAGCAGGGATTTATATCCTTTTATAAAGAATGAAAGTGCTTCAGGCCTAATCTCCTATATATATTCAGTTTCCTTTAGTGTAAATTGAAATGTAAAAATGTCAATGTATTTACCTTTTTTTTTTTGTTTGTTTAATATGTGACTTGCTTGCTGGCTGAACCACAATAATACCTTGGGTAAAGGAGCACTATAATTAAATTACCTTAAAGCTTAGAAAAGCAGGGGCTGAAAATATCAGTTTTTGTGATTGACCTTTTTACTAATTACAGATTGAGTCTTTTTTTTAGTAAAAATCGGCCAATTTCAATTGACGGCCAATCATTCTGAATATCCTTAACCACTGTTCTTTTGTGGTTTTGGAAGTGCCTGATGATGACTGCATAATCTGTGACTTTGACAAAATGAATAAGAGAACTCCTGAGCACCGAACAAAATAGTTGGCCAACCTATCATTAACGTGGACTACCCTTACATCCACTCCTTGAATAGAGATGGGACATAGAGACTCTTTGATGTCAATAACCAGTTCATTGGTTTAGCTGATGTTAATATGCTGACAATTTCCTTTTCACTGAGAAACAAAGTTCTTCCAACTGAATCCTATATCCTAAGTGACATGACCTGGAGTTATCTTTTTATTCGGAGGTGTACAGGGTGAAGAGAAAAGGAGACACAACCGTTTTTTGTGGTGCTCCAGTGTTGCTCACATCCATATCAGAAACACAGTCCTTGAGTCTCACAAACCGTGGTATGCTGGGCAGATAGTCCATCATTATCCAGGACACCATAGGCTCATCCACCTGCGTACTGTATCTCGAAGAATCAAGTATCTTTCAATGGAAACAAAATACTGCATCTAAACATTTAGAGTACACTAACCAATATCGTAAAATTGTTTCACCCTTTGTCATTTTTCTTTAATACATTATACATTAATTAGAAAAACTACATTGCATGTGTCTTTAAGAAAATTAAACTTGTGTTTTAACACTAGAATTACCAGAGTCTACAAAAAAAAATCGTAGATCTGGCCCACCTTAAAATCGTTTGCTCCTCTCCGCCAGCGTCCTTTGTCATGTAAATGTGCTGATAAAGACAATTTGCAAGCAGCCTGCTATTCCATTCCCCCCCCCCCCCAACTGACTTCTCCCAGCTCATGCCTTGATTGATTATCTGGGAGTGAAGTGGAGTTTTAGAGTGCCTGTGTCATCAGTTTTTGGTTAAATGTGGTTCTTCAGCAATTACTAAGTGAGAGTTAGAGTTCAACATTTTGAATTTTTTAACTGCATCATTTTTTATAGTCAGTTTTATATTTATTAATATCATCACAGTCCACTACTGGGTCATCTTCATATCCTGCTGATTACTCTGTCACAATACCTGTCTTATCCCTTGTCTTTTATTTATCATCCAGATTGGAGGTCCTACTACTTTATAAAAAACTGGATAGCTTTTGGATCTCTAATAGGTTTTTCCTGTTGTCTTTTATGATTTTGTGCTTCTGATAATTTCTTGGTCACCATATGGGCTGTATAAAGAAAATGTTTATTTGAACAGTGCCAAGTAATTTCTTGCGTAATATATTATTTAAAATATAAATGACTTTCTAGATCCATATTTCTCACAATTCTGAGTATGCATATAAAAGAACTAACCTTTGCACTGGAGTACCCAATACATTTATTATCAGGGCTTCAGTTCAATAAAAAAAAAATAAAAAAAAAAAAAATCAGAATTAATCTACCATGGATCGGGGGTGGATTCAAATTGTTCTATCATGGTGTGGATTGGAGGAGTAGGGGTTATTCTGAAGGAACCGTATGTCGAGTGTTTTGGAGGTGAGAAGAGTGTCAGACAGAGTAATGATTATGAGGCTGGAAATTGGAGGTGTGATGATGAATGTTGTTAGTGCATATGCCCCACAAGTTGGGTGTGTAGTGGATGAGAAAGAAGATTTTTGGAGTGAGTTGGATGAAGTTGATGAACAGTGTACTCAAGGGACAGAAAGTGATGAATGGAGCAGATTTCAATGGACATGTTGGTGAAGGGATCAGAGGAGACGAGGAGATGGTGGGTAAATATGGTGACAAGGAGAGGAATGAAGAAGGTCAGAGGATAGTGGATTTTGTCAAAAGGATGGACATGGCTGTGGTGAATAAGTATTTTAAGAAGAGGGAGGAACAAAGGGTTATGTACAAGAGTGGAGGAAGATGCACACAGGTAGATTACATCCTATGCTGAAGTGTCAATCTGAAGGAGATTGAAGACTGCAAAGTGGTGGCAGGGGAAAGTGTAGTTGAGCAGCATAGGATGGTGGCCTGTAGGATGATGTTGGAGATCAAGAAGAGTGAGGGCAGAGCCAAGGATCAAATGGTGGAAGTTGAAAAAGGAAGACTGCAAGGTTGAATTTAGGGAGAAGGTGAGACAGGCACTGGGTGGTAGTGAAGAATTACCAGACAGTTGGGAAACTACAGCAGATGTAGTAAGGGTGACAGCAAGAAGGGTGCTTGGCGTGACATCTGGACAGAGGAAGGAGGAAAAGGAAACCTGGTGGTGGAATGGGGAAGTACAAGGAGAGTATACAGAAGAAGAGGATGACAAAGAAAAATTGGGATAGTCCGAGAGATTCAGAAAGTAGACAAGAGTACAAGGAGATAAGGCACAAGGTGAAGAGAGAGGTGGCGAAGACTAAAGAAAAGGTGTATGATGAGTTGTATAAGAGCTAGGACACTAAGGAGGGAGAAAAGGACCTGTACTGATTGGCTAGACAGAGGGACCGAGCTGGGAAAGATGTGCAGTAGGTTAGGGTAATAATGGATAAAGATGGAAACGTACTCACGAGCAGATGGAAAGAGTACTTTGAAAGGCTGATGCATGAAGAAAACGAGAGAGAGAGAGAGGGAAGAGGTTGGATGATGTGGAGATAGTGAATCAGGAAGTCCAACAGATTAACAAAGAGAAAGCAAGGACAGCTTTGAAGAGGATGAAGAATGGAAAAGCCGTTGGTCCAGACGACATACCTGTGGAAGCATGGAGGTGTTTAGGAGAGATGGCAGTGGAGTATTTAACCAGATTCTTTAATGGAATCTTGGAAAGTGAGAGGATGCCCGAGGAGTGGAGATGAAGCGTACTGGTGCCGCTATTTAACAATAAGGGGGATAAAATTGATGAGCCACAGCATGAAGTTATGGGAAAGAGTAGTGGAAGCTAGGTTAAGAAGTGAGGTGATGATTAGTAAGCAGCAGTATGGTTTCATGCCAAGAAAGAGCACCACAGATGTGATGTTTGCTCTTAGGGTGTTGATGGAAAAGTATAGAGAAGACCAGAAGGAGTTGCATTGTGTTTTTGTGGACCTGGAGAAAGCATATGACAGGGTGCCTCGAGAGGAGTTGTGGTATTATATGAGGAAGTTGGGAGTGGCAGAGAAATATGTAAGAGGTGTACAGGATTATGTACAAGGAAAGTGTGACCACGGTGAGGTCTGTGGTAGGAGTGACGGATGCATTCAGTGTGGAGGTGGAATTATATCAGGGATCAAATCTGAGTCCTTTCTTATTTACAATGGTGATGGACAGGTTGACAAACGAGATTACACAGGAGGCCCTGTGGACTAGTGATAGTAGGGAGCAGGTTGATGAGACCCTGGAGAGTGGCGATATGCTTTAGAGAGGAATGAAGGTCAGTAGGAATAAGACAGAATACTTGTGTGTAAATGAGTGGAATGGTGAGGATGCAGGGAGTAGAGTTGGCGAAGGTGGATGAGTTTAAATACTTGGGATCAACAGTACAGAGTAATGGGGATAGGGAAGAGAGGTGAAAAAGAGAGTGCAGGCAGGGTGGAATGGGTGGAGAAGAATGTCAGGAGTGATTTGTGACAGACGGATATCGGCAAGAGTGAAAGGGAAGGTCTACAGGATGGTAGTGAGACCAGCTAGGTTATATGGGTTGGAGACGGTGGCAATGGCCAGAAAGTAGGAGACAGAGCTGGAGGTAGCAGAGTTAAAGATGCTAAGATTTGATTTGGGTGTGACAAGGATGGATAGGATTAGTAATGATTACATTACAGGATCAGCTCAAGTTGGACAGTTGGGGGACAAAGTCGGAGAGGCGAGATTGCACTGGTTTGGACATGTGCAGAGGAGAGATGCTGAGTATGTTGGGAGAAGGATGCTAAGGATGGAGCTGCCAGGCATGAGAAAGAAAAAGAGGAAGGCCTAACAGAAGGTTTATGGATGTGGTGAGAGAGGACATGCAGGTGGTGGGTATAACAGAGCAAGATACGGAGGACAGAAAAATATGGAAGAAGATGATCCGCTGTGGCAACCTCTAACGGGCAAACTTGTGGTTTTGTATTGGGTATTTCCATGTTAAATCATCACACTTTTGGACCTCATCATCTCAGATTTTATTGAAACTTGGCATGCTGATTTGGTCATATGAGTAATCCTTGGAACTCAAATTGCACATGTCTTGGATCAATATTAAGGGAGATTTAAGCTAACAAATTTTAAACGTATTGGGTGGTTGGGGTTCGTGGATTTGGGGTCTGGGGGTATGACTTTGAATGGCTATATCTCCCTAAATATAAATTCCACAAAAATACAGTGCATCTGGAAAGTATTCATAGCGCATCACTTTTTCCACATTTTGTTATGCTACAGCCTTATTCCAAAATGGATTAAATTCATTTTTTCCCTCAGAATTCTACACACAACACCCCATAATGACAACGTGAAAAAAGTTTACTTGAGGTTTTTGCAAATTTATTAAAAATTAAAAAACTGAGAAATCACATGTACATAAGTATTCACAGCCTTTGCTCAATACTTTGTCGATGCACCTTTGGCAGCAATTACAGCCTCAAGTCTTTTTGAATATGAGGCCACAAGCTTGGCACACCTATCCTTGGCCAGTTTCGCCCATTCCTCTTTGCAGCAGCTCTCAAGCTCCATCAGGTTGGATGAGAAACGTCGGTGCACAGCCATTTTAAGATCTCTCCAGAGATGTTCAATCGGATTCAAATCTGGGCTCTGGCTGGGCCACTCAAGGACATTCACAGAGTTGTCCTGAAGCCACTCCTTTGATATCTTGGCTGTGTGCTTAGGGTCGTTGTCCTGCTGAAAGATGAACCATCGCCCCAGTCTGAGGTCAAGAGTGCTCTGGAGCAGGTTTTCATCCAGGATGTCTCTGTGCATTGCTGCAGTCATCTTTCCCTTTATCCTGACTAGTCTCCCAGTTCCTGCCTCTGAAAAACATCCCCACAGCATGATGCTGCCACCACCATGCTTCACTGTAGGGATGGTATTGGCCTGGTGATGAGTGGTGCCTGGTTTCCTCCAAACGTGATGCCTGGCATTCACATCAAAGAGTTCGATCTTTGTCTCATCAGACCAGAGAATTTTGTTTCTCATGGTCTGAGAGTCCTTCAGGTGCCTTTTGGCAAACTCCAGGCGGGCTGCCATGTGCTTTTACTAAGGAGTGGCTTCCGTCTGGCCACTCTACCATACAGGTCTGATTGGTGGATTGCTGCAGAAATGGTTGTCCTTATGGAAGGTTCTCCTCTCTCCACAGAGGACCTCTGGAGCTCTGACAGAGTGACCATCGGGTTCTTGGTCACCTCCCTGACTAAGGCCCTTCTCCCCTGATCGCTCAGTTTAGATATCCGGCCAGCTCTAGGAAGAGTCCCGGTGGTTTCGAACTTCTTCCACTTACGGATGATGGAGGCCACTGTGCTCATTGGGACCTTCAAAGCAGCAGAAATTTTTCTGTAACCTTCCCCAGATTTTTGCCTCAAGACAATCCTGTCTCGGAGGTCTACAGACAATTCCTGTGACTTCATGCTTGGTTTGTGCTCTGACATGAACTGTCAACTGTGGGACCTTATATAAACAGGTGTGTGCCTTTCCAAATCATGTCCAATCAACTAAATTTACCACAAGTGGACTCCAGTTAAGCTGCAGAAACATCTCAAGGATGATCAGGGGAAACAGGATGCACCTGAGCTCGATTTTGAGCTTCATGGCAAAGGCTGTGAATACTTATGTACATGTGCTTTCTCAATTTTTTTATTTTTAATAGATTTGCAAAAATCTCAAGTAAACTTTTTTTTTTTTTTTCATGTTGTCATTGTCATTGTCATTGTCAAATGAACTTAATCCATTTTGGAATAAGGCTGTAACATAACAAAATGTGGAAAAAGTGATGCGCTGTGAATACTTTCCAGATGCACTGTAGTTCTCATATTGCTTTAAATCTGTTTTTCAGCTCTATATTTTGCATATATACTGTGCTAGCCCCAAAATGAAAAATTACCATGTTATGAGTGATTATAATATGCAAAATTGAACAGCGAGATAACCTGTATTTTAAAATTGTTAAATTTTTTTTTTTTTTTTTTTTTTTTTTTTTACCAAAGATAGCTTATAATGTTATGAATATCTCCAGAAAATGTATTCTTTGGTTTTTGAGTCATTGCTGTTCTATCATTACTTATAGGTGGCATTGCATAGTTTCATATTACTAATTGCCATTTTTCATAGCAGCCATATTGACATGAAATAGTACTGCAAGCACAGGAAAAGTCATTTTAGATAAAGGACCTTTGGAATCATCAGATGAAAAGATTCTCTAATTAGATTGGAAAGCCAGCACAGACTCCACTCTAGAAAACCCAGGAGCCAGTAGGTAGCCAGTTGGCCAAGGTCTCCAGAACTGTGACTTTATTTTTGATTTTTAATTTCAATCTCCATTGTCAACTGGCCATAATTCATCAAGTAATTAACGGACTGATATTGTTGGCCTTCATTTATGTTTAATTAGTTTCTACTTTGTTCTTTATGTGTTTTAACAAATCTGTGGTTTCCATAAGTGTTTCATTTCCAGTTCTTTACAGATTGTATTAATTTTCTGACTGTTTTAGTTTTACCTACATCTCAGCTCAAATACTTCACTTGAACCGCTATTATCTTCTATCATTCTTTATCCAGTATTAACTAAGAATTTGCAGCATATAAATATTGTTACATGTATATGGTTTTATATGAATGCATTTTAGGTTTAACACTTAATTCTTTGTTCCCTATTAGGGTATTATTTGGTAATCCACTTCTTTCTTTCTTTTATTCTGTTTCTAATTTCTTCTGTCTATCCATCTTCACTATTACTCCGAAGTATTCATATATTAATAGGTTTTGTAGTTTTTTGACATGTGTCCACACTTGCTTGTTTCTCTTCTTGTTCTTCCCTTATTTTCATTTCTTTACTTTTCTCTACTTTTGTTATTGTACGTTTTGCTTATAGCTTGCTCTTCTATGTTATGAATTTCCTTTGTAACTCTTGCTCACTCACTGAAATTATTTTTTTTATATCTTCTATATATATCAGGACCTGGGGTCAGTGAATTTAGTCTATAGTATCCCAAGCCTGCATTTCTAATTTCTTTCCATGTTAATTATAAAATCCAAATATACAACCAGAAATAATTTAGGACTAAGGCTGTCTCTCTGTTTAATGTACTTTTTCATATTCCATTGCTCTGATGGTTACTCATTTATAAGTACCATTGCTACACATTTTTGATTAATACTTACAATAATCCTTTTTAATGTTTCTGGCATACTATTTTACTTTTACCTAATCTTTACTCCTCACTTGTTGTTTTTGTAGTGAAAATTGATCTTCCTGGTTTGTATGCTGCTTGCTCTTCTTGTAATTGTATTCTTGGAATATATATTTTTTTAGTACTACTGATTATAAAAATATTGCTCTTTAGTGACCACAATGGTGGGATTCCCTTTTTGTACTGGTACAGTTGTATTTCTTTCCCATTCTTCAGGTATGTATGTTTCATGACTGCCATAGATTTTCTTGAACCATTTATCTACTGTTGCTCCTTCATACTTTTTAACATTTTAGTTGTTGTCCCAGGTGCTTTGCCATTTTTATGTTTTTATTAGGACATTTGTTATTTCTTCTTCCAATATTTTCCCATGATGTTCCATTTCATCTTCACTTATTCCCTTCACTTTTAATGGATTTTCATGTTCTTTTCCCATCATTACTGTATTTCTTTTTCACATTTGTTTTGCATTGGAAGTTCTCTAGTCTTTAAGAATCTTGTCTACCTCTGTCTGCAACTCTGCTTTTGAGTTTTTTATGGTTTTCATTTTTAGTGTTCAATTTCCCATTAATCTTTTGACTATATTCCAGAACTGGTTTTTTTTTTCAAAATAATTTTCCTGTATTTTATTACCAAATTCTTCCCACAAACTTTTTTCTGAATTTGCAATCTCTTTAGCCTCTTCTTGCTTTTGTTTGTATACTACCCTACCTTCCTCAGTTTTTTTCTTAAACATTTTGCCTTTTCTCTTACACTACTTCCAGTACTCTTTCTTTAAATCTATTTCAACATTCTTATTTTTTTGTTGGCTTCTTTCAATGATTGTAATTTAATTTTTGAGTATTTTCTTATGTTCATCTTTAACCGGTTTCCAAATGTTCAATCCATTATTACCAATCTTTGTTCGGTGCATAACTTTGACTCCTGCTTGCTTTGACACAATACTCTGTTTACCTCATGCTTCTTGTAATGCAGTCTGTTGTGCTTTTATGATCCAATTCTTCTGTTTCAGAAGTCTTTTTGTGATTAGCATCTAAGTAGTTGTATAGCAGCCTAGCATTCTTCACCCATTGTCATTCACCTCTTTTTAAGCCATGTTCCCCCATTATTCCATGACTCTGCTATTTCTGGTTACTAGTGTAGGTGGTCCAGTCTCTCATTACTGTTATGAACTGAGCACTGGATTGGATTTTCTCGGAGGTCCGCTGTATATCTCCATAAAATGCATCCTTTTCATCTGCTATGCTGTTTTCTGTTGGTGCATAAATTTGCATTAGTGATATTTTGTCCTGTAGATTTAATTTCATTATCATTATTCTTTGAATTCTAGGTTCCCATCCTGATATCTTCTTTTCCATCTCACTAGGTCTGGGTGATTTGACCGCAAATCAGTATCACAATTAACTGAACATGTACTTTAAACTGGAAAAAAAAAGTTATTATGAGTATTAATTTAGTTTTGTTGTCAGCTTTTCATATGTCAGGTTTGAATATTGTTATATTGTATGTTAGTTTGTGTTATAACCTATTTTGGATCAGATTTAGATCATTATTATTGATAATGATTCATAACCACTAATCTGCCTTGCATTTGGTTTATTTTTACAGTACTACACCCTTTCAACTGTCAAAGGTAGTTATCCTTTATAATGACAGAATTCTGGCTGATTTCTGCACCTGGAGAGAAGACATGCCAGCAGACATGGGACAAGTTAATGGCAGCAACTACTCGGAATAACAACCTTTCCACCAATACCAAATTTAATATACCAGATCTAAAGGTGAGTTTTTCTTTAGAAAGCAGATCATGCAAGACATAATTCCAGCCTCCTGCACTCTAGTGTCTATTGTAGTAAAGCATTTAGTCTGGCTTACAGTCACCATTGAAAGGTATTCTTGTTCGAGATAATTTTGTGTTCTGTGTAGCTTCAAATTCCAAACTGAAAGGCTTGTATTGTTTTATTTTTAATACATAATTAGTGTTGCCTTTCTTCTGTTCTTTCTTCTTTTATTTAAAAATTAATTTGTATTCATTAAATTGTGGACTTGTGAATATATTTGTTTTTCATTTAAATCTAAAAGCATTTTTTTCATGTGTTATTTTTACCCTGTAATTTAGAATTTTCCCAAAGAAATTTGTTTGAATTGCCTCATAAAGGATGAATTCTCCAAACTACAAAAAGAAAAAAAAAAGTAACAAATATATCACCATATTTATTTTGGCAGTATTTTTCTTGGCTTTGTCTAATTTAATAATCATTTGTAACCTTTAAACATAGATGTACTTTGTTTTCCATCTAGAAAGTCCTATCTGTCCAGTCGTGGAGTTGAGCTGCCAGCATACTTTGCCAACTGCAAATGCTTATGGGTCGTTCCATGTCAAATCATCCAATGGCCCACACACTTCTGACTATTATTATGGAAAAACTACCAGGTGTACCCATGTTAGTCAGGAGACATACTGTAAAAAAAAATCTAATGCAAAATGAATACTTACCAAGATATAACCAGTTTACAGAGGAAAGGGGAGTGTCAATTTTATTTGGCTTCATTTTTTCATTACGTTTCACAAGTCCATAGCTCAAGAACTAAACCACCAAGCAGGCTCAGAGTTTGCACACTGGTACATTAATTGGTATAGCATGTGACAAAATTAAAACATTTGGTACGGATGAACATACATGGTCAAAGCAGCCCCTTGAAATTGACCAAAATTTTATTTTGAGATTTTGGCTTGACTATGTTTAGGCCTCAGAAATGCATATTTGTACTAACACAGTCTCTTGATTTTTTTTTTTTTTAATGTGATTCTTCATACCCAAAAGAGTACCTGGTACTTGAGAATTCCACTGTTACATCTCTACAGAAGATGGCAAACTCAAAGTCAGCCGGGTGTCTGGTGAAGACAGTCAATTGACTGTCTGAATATTCACCTTGAAGCAGCAGCATGAGATACTTCCTTCTCACGGTCCCACTCCTGATGAATCAGATGTGTCCCTCACATTAGACCAGCATGCTGTTGGAGGCTGTGTTGAGTGCATGTATGATGTAAAATGTTGAATTGCGTTGTTATTCGTGACAAGAGTGAAGCGTAATCAAACATCCTGATATGTTTCATGCATCCAAACTATCCTTCATATCCTTTCCTTTGAACTCCTAGAGATGATATTTGTGGGTGCCATTATAGTGTGTCATTGCATTGTTTAGTGCACCTACAATGGTCAGTGGGAGGCAGTACCATCTTCTTCTCGAAGACAAAGATGCCCTACTTTCGGCACTTTGATTGAAACAGAAATTAAATATGTCACATTTCTGCAGGTGAAATACCCAGATGTTAACATTTCATTATAACTAGTGTTGTGTTTAATAATACATCAAATTGCTGTTGTTCATGTGTTGTGCTTAAAGTGTCTTTGGTAGATAGATACTTTATTAATCCCAAGGGGAAATTCACAATGATGATTTATTTTTTTCCATTAATCCTATAACCAAGTTAGAGATGATTAACTTGATGATTCATTACTGACAAATGTTGAATTTAATTCATACTTAGAATGGAAAATCAAAATTAAATATTCACATAAGAGTAGTAAGACTTGATCCCTTCTTTCTCAAATATATAGGATACAGGAAAAATAATTTAATAAATGTCTGGACATTTCCACAGTGCATTAATTAAGCTGGTCTGAAAATTAGACCCAAAATGATTTTTTTCACATTTGAGAGGTCTGCTGGTCAAATCCTGATGTAGTATCTTGTTGGTTTATAACCTCTTCAATAGCCCTTTGTAGATATCTAAACATGGAAAAAATTTCAACAGGTTGTATCATTTAGAAGTATGCTTTCTGAAAATCTAAACACGGCAAAGCCAAACACGTGAAATATTTGTTTTTCCAATTTTGGAGGCCTACTCTTACCAAGTGGTATCATCTAGACCAAACATTTTGATGTTGTTACGTACTACACTGATTATAGTACCTGTATGCAGAATTTGAGCCTGCTAGGTTGTTTAGCACTTGAGATATGGTCTTGTGAAATTGACTAAAAAATAAAGCCATGTCAAATTTGACACACCTCTCCCTGCACAAAATTGGCTGTCGTAGAAAGTCATTGTCGTACCCGCTATATCCTAACCACAGGGTCATGGGGGTTTACTGGAGCCAATCCCAGCCAACAAAGGTTGCAATGCAGGAACTGGTTTTGCTTCCCGGGTCCTCCCTGTGTGGAGTTTGCATGTTCTCACCGTGTCTGCGTGGGTTTCCTCCGGGTGCTCCGGTTTTCTCCCACAGTCCAAAGACACGCGGGTTAGGTGCATTGGTGATCCTAAATTGTCCCTAGTGTGTGCTTGGTGTGTGGGTGTGCCCTGCAGTGGGCTGGCGCCCTGCCCAGGGTTTGTTCCTTATGCCCTGTGTTGGCTGTGATTGGCTCCAGCAGATCCCCGTGACCCTGTGTTAGGATATAGCGGGTTGGGGAAAGTATTGATCTTACATCAAAGTAATTTTACAGGGTTTCTTTTGGATAAAACTGGGTACATCTGGTATTTATTTTTTAGACTTTTTTGAGACCAAAGGGCATGCACTTTCTGGAAAATCTTTTGATTTGACATGGAATGACCCATTTAAATGTATTGACAGTTTAATACAAACCTACAATTTTTGTTGTTATCTTTAAAATGTCATTACAGATTAGTAAAGCAAAGTCTATTACAATTCAAACTCACTGATATAAACAGAAGATTAGCAAAGGTTCTTTTTAAATTAATTCAACTAAACCTAGATAAAAGCCTGTCAGATTTGAACCAAATTTTAAGTAGTTTATAGTAAGATTAACCTGTTTACTAATTTTAAATAGAATAATACCTTTTCTCATTTTACTTTAAGTAGGGCAGGATTCTCCAAATGATTAAATTGATGTAGGAAGAGTGATCTCTGTTGGTGAAAGACAATAGCAAAAAACACCAAATAAAATTACCAAAGCTTAGTAGAACTTTTTCTCTTCCATAGAAAATGGTACAAAACTTAAGAAGGCTGAACATTCAATTCATGTGTTTGTGATTGATAGGTTCTTTAGCTAATTATTAAGCTTCTCATGGTTGTGCTTAAACAGCTTAAACAACCCCCTCAGAGTATTTTTTGCGTGTGAGTGAATGCATGCTTGAGAGATGCTGCTCTAAACTTTCTGTCTAGATTTAGTATAAGAAGCTCATATTAGCCAGCACTTCTTATCGCAGTCAAAGCATTACTTACAGTTGGAGGTGACCAATACTTCTTTCCTTTACTGGTTGTCTTTCTCAGGACATGGAAAGTATCTTCGGTTCACTTTCTTTGTTCAGGAGCTTATCTACTTCTTTGCCTGTGGTTGAACCTGCAGGCAGAACGCAGTTTCTTTTTGAGTGTTTTACACACGTTGTCCTCAATTGCTAGTAAAGCTGGATCAGCTGGTTATCAGTCAGCTCCCATCGTGAGCAAGGTGAATGTGTGGATATACACTGGGTCACTTTTGCTCATGCTCGTCCTTAGCAAGACTGGATTAACGGCAGGGCAGTTTAGACGATAGGGCCCTATGGAATCTGTTTTATTTTTTCACAAATTCCATTTTTTTTTTTTTTTTTTTTTTGATTTTCGGTTTTCACTGTTTTATTTTTCCTTGATTTGGATTTTTGTTTTTTTTGTTTTTATTGTAAGAAAGTAGTAAAAGTCACAACAAAACAAACAATAATGAAATGGCACTTTACATTCAGTTTAATGAAACCGCACACTTGCACAACTGAACCTTCTTTTGCAGTGTCATTCATCAGATAGGAGCCCAGATCCTCCATGCTGAGATTGCAGTAGGACATGAGTGCCTTCCAGAGTTGTAAGAGCTGTTACTGGTTTGCATCCTTCTGAGATGAAGGTTAACTTCACTTTAAGAAATAAGAAAGACTGACCCGCTTTTAAGGGCTCGTTACATCTGATGAAAAGCCTGCTCTTCTGCCCAGGTTTGTAGGTGTTGGGTTTATAACGAAGAGTCAAATGTGGACCTTGTGTGCCTCATTGCTGCGAGCCAAAACATTTATTAAATCCAGAAACGTTGTTAATTTTTAAAAGGAAACCTGTTAAGAACCTGTGCTGTTCACTAATAACATTTTTCTACGAGAAAGACTGTTAATACCGGTTAAATACCTGTATAATTTAATCGGTTAAATGATTCACAGTAAATCGTACGTCATGTACAATTAGGACTGCCTACATAAAAGAATTAACATACAGCCAAATGTTTACTTACCTATCACTATGATGAGAACTATGTGGTCTCGGCTATCCGTGGTTTCATCAACTACAACATATATTTATTTTCTTGACACAAATCTTTTGAAGAACGTTGTCCATATATTGTTCAAAGACACGGGGCAAATGAGTTTGACGAAGACTGCTCTCATTTTCTGGCAGTGCGCCTCCTTGTTTACAATGCTTAATAAAGAAAGGACGCATCTTTGTAATTTTTTCGAGTGGTATGTCTGACTCACATGGACACAAACTGGGGTCTTGTATATGATGATTTCGTTGTTTCCTCTGTTGTTACCTGAAGGGGAACACTTTTTTATCTATATTTCTCCTTTTTTTTGAGATGGGTTTTAGATTTAACGTGGTCATTGCAAGTATCTTTTCATGTCCAGTCTGTGGTATGCTGGCAAAACTTGCAGAAAAGTTGTCCATATTCGTAAAAGTCGCTGGGATATTGTTGTGCCCACAGTTTTGCAGTTAAGTTCGTGTTTCTTAGTTTTTTCAGTGTAGTTAGGGTATCTGATACTGCACGCTTGACATTTCTGTCTCATGCAGCTAGCTTTTTCGCATGCCTTTGATGAGAAAACATACAGGAATAACGATCACAAACAGAGGCATGACTGAATTTCTATGAAGAACTGCGTTCGCTTGAAAAACAAACTAGAAAATAGTATCTAAATGATAGAACTACAGATTATTCAATTGTTTAATTTACAATAATCCCTCCTCGATCGCGGGGGTTGCGTTCCAGACCCCCCCGCGATAGGTAAAAATCCGCGAAGTAGAAACCATATGTTTGTATGGTTATTTTTATATATTTTAAGCCCTTATAAACTCTCCCACACTGTTTATAAATATTCCCCGCAGAGTTATACAGGATAAGCCCATTGTATTCTCTTAGATATTAGGTAAGATTCATTGAAATTATGTATATAAACACACTGTTTATATACAGTAAAACCTAAATATTATTTTAAAGATATTGAGTGTCTCCGATATCACATATGTTACAGCCATTATGATAGACAGGCCACAAGCAATAAATACGTACAATGCAAGAAAAATAGTATACAGTAAATTTGTGTACAGTGACGCTAAACGCACGTACTTGTACTATGTACTGTAAGTAGAAAATTAATTATGGTTACTCACCAACAATGACACGATGACTTGTCCGATAACAATGAGTTTAATTTTACTGCACAACAAAGGAGAGCGTTACAGCTCTCTTCTAAAAGAGCCACTTCAGGCGATTGTGTAGCACTGCCGTTGTTCTTCTTCTGGCAGTCTTCAATCCAAATTCCTAAAGCAGATTCCATCCAGACTACTGGCCTTATTACATCCACTTACAACTCGTTTTGCACCCTGGTTAAAAGGACACTGCGGCCGTAGATCTTATATTCCTTTCCTACTTTTTAAATAAAAAGAATCGTAGCCTTCAACAAATCCAAAACATTTACCTTTTCGGCAATCGTTAACATCTTCCGTTTGCGCTTGGGCACGGCCCCTGAAGCAGTAGCAGATCGTTTTGGAGCCATAATGAAGGGCTTGACTATGCACAAAGATAAACACAAAAGAGCATAACTCTTTACACAGCGAAACACATTGATGCTGAATGAGCGAGACGAGACTTCCTGGTTAACACTGCATTCAGCACGCAGGAACTTAACTGCGTGCTCTGATTGGTTAGCTTCTCAGTCAGGAGAACTTAACTGCGTGCTCTGATTGGTTAGCTTCTCAGTCATCCGCCAATAGCGTCCCTTGTATGAAATCAACTGGGCAAACCAACTGAGGAAGCATGTACAGGAAGTAAAAAGACACATTGTCCGCAGGACCCGCGAAGCAGCGAAAAATCCGCGTTCTATATTTAGTTATGCTTTCATAAAAAATCTGCGATAGAGTGAAGCCGCGAAAGTCGAAGCGCGATATAGCGAGGGATTACTGTATTGGGAAGTTTTATAACAGTCACCCCTTCAGTCTCTAATTTCCGCACATTTTCGTTTTTAAATGTAAAATCCATTTTTAAGCATTAATTCTGTGTTTTCTACATCTCGGAAATCATAGGGCCTTAAGACGTGTATTCTGCCCTTTCAGTCCAGTACAGTTGTCCATTGGATTAAAGGGATTGCTTCAACCTCTGCTGCGGCCTCACCCTATAAGCTGGTGGTTCTGGTTATGGACAGCCAACATTACAGACAGGCTGAGCTGTAGCTTGATCAGAAGAGCAGTTATTTAGGGCTTTAAGGAGTTTTTAATGGAAGGAATAAACGTGTAACCATTAGCTTCTTGGGTTCACATAAATCCATCCCCCTGGTTGACCATTGGTGCAAAGTGGTGTCCATCAGTGTTGCTCATCCTTGATTTATGATCCTTTATTTAGAACTTGCACATCCAGCTCATACGTCTGAGAGACATCTCTGCTGATATTACAAGGTAAGGTATTGAGGAGCTCAACCATGGAGACTACGACTTTTCAGCTGGCATTGAGTGTCTTACTAATCTAGGCCTTGGATTCCAGCCTGGCAGAATGAATATTGCCAGTCTGTCCTACAAAGAAATGGTGTGCTAATGATGAAGTAGGAATATTTTTTATTTTATGTGACAAAGCACAAAGATTAACAAATTACAGAGAACACTCTTGTGAGCAACATTGTGGTACAAGGATTATGCCCCCGAAAAAATGAAGAAAAGACAACTACATAGCAAACAAGAGCCCAGTATGATTTCACATATACTTCTATTACAACCACAGCAGCGATGAAACAATATCAATTAATTCTTGCCCAGTTTAAAAAAAAAAGAGAGTCTTGAATTGTTTCCTAGTTGAAAATGATGAAAAAGTGATGTCTCATACTGAGCAGTGATAAGTCTTAGTAGTTTATTTTTATAGCGTCCTTCACAGACAAGGGTCACAGAGCACTGAACAGTAATACACTACAAAGCATAACAAATAGAACAAAACATAAAAATTGCCAATAAGCTAACAAACATAGAGGAACTACTCAGCACTGATTAAAAGACTGTTTAAAACGAAAGGTTTTCAGTTGTTTTTTAAAAGAATCAACAGACTCAGCTGCGCGCAGACCATATGGCATGCTTTTCTATAGTCTTGGTGCCACGGACTGAAAAGCACAATCCCCATGGTTTTTTAGCCGAGTGTATGGGACAGCATTTTGGACTAACTGAAGATGTTAGAGAGAGGACTTGCTCATACCCGTAATATAGTGTAGTGCAGTGTACATACCAGAGTAGATTTTTCCCTTTTGCAGTGTTATCTCATTTAGAGCTATTCTAGATATGTTTAATATACATTTGACTAATTGCAAGAGTGGTAAATGTTTTTTTTTTTCCCTTTTTGTTCCTTGTCACAGGTATCAGAATTTCACTATTACCCTAATAAATATGTTAGCCGTTCTCAGACAAAAAACATGACTCGATTAAGAATAAACAGAGAGCAATGGAAAGTGTTAGGTGAAGTGTTAGGTTAAAAAAAAGAGCAGGAGATGTGTTTCGTGGGGTACAATGCATGATGCACAAATATTAAAATTGTCTATTAAAATTGATCAAGCATAATCCGTTTTGTTTCCTGAGGGTGTTTTTCTAGTTATTATTGTTAGTCCTTCACAAAGCCAGTATGAATTATCTTCTGAGTGATCTGTACAACATTCTTACAGAATAGAAGCATCTATGTCCTGAGGAATTTAATTTTTCCTGTGGACTTCAAGAAATCAAATTGATGGAGTGTTTGCACTAAATATATGCAGCCTGTCACCTGCCCTATAAGGGTTGCTAATATTCTGGATCACTGCTACATCCCAATAAACAATACTTTTACTGCCTGCAACAGTGCTCCCACTCTCAGTACTTAAAAGCAGAGACTAAAATATAGCTCAGAGACTGAAAAGTAGTTATGTGCTGGACTAAAGAAACAGGTGGAAGTTTCAAGGACTACATTGATTGTATAAGTGCGACATATTTAGAGACTCGTCATCAGATATCATAAAGGGATTAATTAAATATGTATGGACAATTGTGTGCTATGAAAACAGTCCACATATTTCCTTATAGGAAATGTGAGAGTTGATTTTTACTGACAAAAATCATTTTCATTCTTTGATTATATATTGATTATTTAGAATACCTTACATCCTTGCCACTGTAGTTCTTAACCATTAGCTTTTGCCTTTAGTACTCATAGAAGGAATTTTTAGTTAAAACCTGTTCATCTGTGACCCGGTCCAAGCTTAAGTACTGATAAGATAACCAGTATAATCTAGTGCTTTATCAGTGACTTTTAAGGATATGAGAAATTAAACTAAGCATATAATTGTGTAATTAACTAGATAATTAAGAGGTACAGTCTAAAGCTGTAATTCAGTCATGTCTTTCATGGCACTGTGGTGATTCAACATGCATGTCAAACAAAGGTATTCTTCCTTTCCTGAAACTGGCTTCGCAATTTAACTTTGACATTTGGCTCTGCAAGCACCTCCTGCCTCGCCCATGTTGCCAGTAGTAAGGCAGTATTTTTTTTTTTTTGTCAGTTTTTAGGTGGTGACTGGGGGAGGCCAAGATCCAAACACTGAATGACCTGTGCGAGCCCTTTCAGGATGGAAGTGCCTGCCTATTTCAGCTGTAGCGCTGGTCTCCCAACTGGGATACATGTTAGAGCCTTAGATCTGGATTGCCTGGAATTCCTGGAGGCTGCTGTAAAAAAGAAGGGGAATGCAAATTTAATGTAGGGTAGATGGCAAAGAGTATGTTGATAATTCAGAAGTTTAGTAAAGTACAAGTTAGAACAAGAGTGCACGCTTGTTGCAAAAAGGAAGTTAAGTCTGAGGTGTGTTCTGGTAGAAAATGAAAGTATTCAAGGAAAACTTTTTTGTGTCCGTTTGAATCCCACAGATTCAGAGAAGAGGCTGCTATAGCCACTTGCCCTACAGTACGTAAATGGGTTGGGTGAAGAAAATGAGATGGCTCAGTGATAAGGTGGGGAAACGGTGCCTGCTAGAGTCCTAGTGAATGTCTGGATGAGGAAAATAAGTTAAAAGTATCCTCCTGAAGGGTTAATGTCCCTTCTGAAACAAGGACAAGGGGTTAAAGTCCTCTCAGGTGAAGTTAATGTCTCTGACATGGTTAAAGTCTTTGGCTGCTTGGACTCCTGGAGGTCATAGGTTGACACCAGACTTAGAAGTAGTAAAAGAATGTGATAAAGGAGGTTGTGGAAGGAAACCCCTTTTTATCTGTTGCTGTACCTGAAGTTCATGACCATGGTACTTCTAGGCCTGCCTGCTAGGACTCTATGAGGACGCCGATTTTGGGAATTCACTGAGAAGGCCAGTGGCAGGGGTGCTTTTTGGAAAAAATTGCCATTACTAAATCCAGGGACTACAGCTTCTGAATTATTACACTAGTCTATGTCATCATTGTAGTGAATTCTCTGAAAACTATATTTGTGGGGAAAGAATAAAATTAAATGGGGTAGAAAGAAATGAGTATATGGTATTTTTTCAGATCGAGAAAATATGAAACCATGAATCTCCACAGACCTCAGGAATTTACAGAAGACGCATCAGATTACATTAAGTGAACTGTATTAGAAATTTATAACTTGAGAATGAAAACTGCAAGGTCAATTAAGGAGAAAATTGGCCTTTTAAGTTTGTTTCCTTCTTGCAGCTGGCCAGAAATTCAAAAATAATCCTTTAATCTTTGTCTGTATTATAGTATAATCCAAAAGTAAAGGTTAAGTGTAATATTTTTTTAAGTTAGTTATTTCTTTGCAAGGTATATATTAATTTACCACATGAAATGGCATTCTAAAGTAAAATTCAACTTAAAAAAAAATAACTAAAATAACACACTCTTCTGTTTTATATTGGAGCTTGCATAAATTGCTGTCTCTCATCTACTGAAATGCACTTACGAGCACTTGTATTCTTTCACTATACAGAAACATTTCTTTATTTCACAAAAAATATTATTAGCTGCCACTAGATTGTTGAACATGTATGCTTCACTGAGAGAGGATATTGAGCAGGTGTCTATCATGGAACAAATGACAAAAACTGAACAGACATTATAGGTATCCATCCATCCATCTTCCTAACCTCCTTATCTAGGACTGGTTCGTAGGGAAGGTGGAGCCAATCCCAGACAAAATCAGGTACAAGGCAAGGTTAAACAAACCCTGGACAGGGCAGCCGTTCATCGCAGGGTGAATATGAGTCACTTCAGCAGTGCAACAAGTTTAATCAGGTTGAAGTTTAGTAATATAATAGCTGTGTTTGGTCTTCAGGACAAACAACAACCCAAAGTCTTCTTCGCAGTTTTACTGTATTGGTGAACCTGAAGAGGTGTCAGCTAAGTGGGCTGGGACAGGTTATATCTTGTTAGAGACAGAATCCGAATCCGAATATCTTTATTGTTATTGTAACAAATACAATGAAATTAGGTGCAGTTCCTGCGATGTCAAAATTATAAATAAATATAATTACAAAAGAATAAGAAGAAATAAGGTAGAACACAAATATTCAACATAAGACCTTTATTTCCACATGAACACTATTGCACAAGATATCATCTATTGCACTGCTGCATTGGAGGTGATTAGGTGGTAATTAGTGCCCTAATAGTAACAGGGTAGAAACTGTTACTCAATCTATTAGTCTTTGTTTTGATGCACCTATATCTTTTGCCTAATGGCAACAGTTGGAACATGTCATGAGCGGGGAGTCCTGAGGACTCTCAGGAAATAAAGTCTCTACTGAGCCATCTTCGAAGTAGTTCTGTCAGAGTAGTGCAGTGTTTCATATTTAAGAGCAAAGGCAAAAGTAACTGGATGAGTGCATTTCTTTTAATGGTTTGACTGTAAAATGTTCTTGAGCGTTAAACTACAGTGTTCTCCCCAGAAATTTTTTCCAGCCGGGTGGTAAGAAAAAGTAGCTGGGTGGGGTGGGACAGGGAAATTTGGTGGTGGGGAAAATTTAAGTGTGTACTATTTTCATTAGTTAATTATTATTAATTGTTTTCCAAAGCTCAATATGACTTCCTTTTTTAAGGTTTGACACTTGTGCCAGAATATTTTTATTAAATTTAAGAAGTATCAAATTCAGGATCGTGCAACCCTAACAAAAATTTTAAATAACAATTGTTATGACATAAACCAAGAGGAACAAGTATTGTTGCTGTCAGGAAGAAAAGTGAAAACAATGAAAAAAAGTATAGGAAACCTAATGAAGAAAAATTAAAAAAAAATTCTTCAAAGCCAACTTGTATATGCAGAAGGTGTCTTCAGTTAAATATTTATTCTTCTTTTCTTCCTAGAGTCCCAGTTGTCTGCAGCTTTCCCATAATCAAAGTCCCCAGGATCTGGGCCCTTCAAGGAGATCACTCATCGTACACTGTCATAGTGACTGTACTGCAAAGTCATCAGACAGCCATCTAGTGTCACTGGCCATTTTCAGCTTAATCTGGGGAATGTTCAGAATATTTTGAATTTCCGTTAAACCAGCCATTCTAACTGAAGAATTTTAGAAGAAATAGAATAGCTGCCTTAAAGATGTTCAGTTTTGTTAAATAAGGTACAGCAACTGCTGCTTGGGCACTTGCAAGGGCCAATCGGCGGTTTACACAGTGGCAGTTGTCCAAGAGTCCAGATGTTTTATCTCTAAGCAGTTTTGCCACACCTTTCTGTTTCCCAATTATAACAGCCACTCCATCTGACTCTTGTCCAACCAGATTAGCCTAGCGTGTCCATAGCCTCACTCAGTGTGTTGGTTATAGTCTCCACTTTGCCATCAATCATATTGCGGGTTGATACAAAACTAATTCTGACCTCTTTAGTGACCTGGCAAACATATTTAATGTAAATAATTAATTGTTTTACATCTGAGATGTATGTGGTTTCATCACACAGAATACTGAAAAACTTTTCTGTGTGTATTTTTCAGTATGTTAGATTTTATTTCTGATGCTAAGACATCCAGCAGCTCTTGCATTATTCTTTCAGAGGTGTAATGTTCATTTTTACCAATATTGATGTTGTAAAAAGGAACAACCTATTTCTTTACAGTGTTCCAACAGCTTTTAAAACAACGTTGTATGTGGCAACTCATTTTTGCCAAACAATGCATGGATTTTAAAGCTCCCACAAAGGCATCTCTCTGTAAGTTATTTAACACAAATACAGATCCTTCAATTTGACCAATTCCAGTTTGCTCTAGTACACACTTTCCTAAAAGATCAGCAGAAGACTCAATGTGCATTTTACTTTTTTCATGGTCCAGCAAGCTTTCTTTTTGAATTCTTGTGCATGGCACACACAGGAGAGAGGGAGAGAGACACACAGGCACACACGTGCGCGCGCACACACACACACACACAGAGGCGAGAGAGAGAGACACACGCACACACACACACAGAGGCGAGAGAGAGAGAGACACACAAACACAGAGGCGCGAGAGAGAGGCACACACACACACAGAGGCGAGAGAGAGGCACACACACACACACAAAAGCGAGAGAGAGGCACACACACACACACAGGCGAGAGAGAGGCACACACACAAAAGCGAGAGAGAGGCACACACACACACTTTTGTATTTTGACTTTTGTCAAATATTGAAGTGGGGGTTTTGGTAGTGGAGAGAAAGAGAGCAAGCTATTTCTGATCTGTCCTTTTCATCCCCACAATTGTTAAATGCCAACACAACAGTAGGTATCATAGCTGTTACTCCTTGCAATATTGGAAGTTTAGGTTAAAGCGATCATATGTAATAATGTACAACCTTAATTTAAAATTATAAAATTACAACAAAAGATCAGAAGCAGTGTCTCTATGACCAAACAGTAAGCTTTATGAGCTGGAATGTCAAAGGTCTCAATCACGAACTAAAGAGAAAGAAAGCATTCTCTCATCTAACAGGTCTAAATTTCAAGATAGTATTTTTATAGGAGACTCACTTAATCAACAAGGATCAGTTTCAGCTGCAGAGACTGGACTGGCCAAATATTCCACTCCACCTTAACAGAAAACTAGAGGTGTGGGATTCTTAATTCACAGGACAATTTTTTTTTGCAGTATGAAATGTAGTATCAGATCCTGCATAATCCTACATAATTATAATAGCCGGAGACTTTAATTGTGTTTTAAATCCAGACCTGGAAAGGTCATCAGCTACAGGGGTTACAACAACTAAAAATACAAAAGTAATCACACAGTTTTTAATTGTTCATAACTTAACTGACCCATGGAGATTTGTAAATCCATACTTAACAGCATATTCCTTCTTCTCACCAGTACATCATTGTTACTCAAGAATTGATTATTTCTTTATAGATAAAAATTTCTTGCCCGTGATCAAATCTTGCAAATACGCTATTGTTATCTCCGACCATGCCCCTCTGATCATGTAGCAAACATCACTATGCCCCACATACTCATCTTGCAGCTGGCGCCTTAACCCCCATCATTAGCTGATGAGAACTGTACAGAATTTATATCCAAGCAAATTGATTTTTTTAGAGACATGTGCGTCCTCTGAGGTTTCTGCAGGAATACTCTGGGGAAACTCTGAAGGCATTTTTAAGAGGACAGATTATCTCACCTTTCCCACAAAAATAAATCGGAAACCAAGAAGGCATCAGAGTTAATCAGTGAAATTACTAGAATAAATCCAGAATACACCCGGTCTCCAAATGAGGCACTTTTTAGGAAAAGATAGGCTTTGCAATCAGAACTCAATCTCTTGACAACAAAAGAAATGGAACAACTCATTTTTAAATTGCAACATCAGTACTATGAACACTGAGAGAAGGCTAATAAGATCTTAGCACAGCAAATCCATAAGCAGGAAGTTTGCAATGCAATATCAGTAATCACATTCACACATTTAGAGACTACTGTTAAGTCATTATTTTACTCAGTTTAAAGAATGTGCTTTCTCAATTATTTTATTTTTAATAAATTTGCAAAAATCTCAAGTAAACTTTTTTCATGTTGTTATTATGGGGTGTTGTATGTAGAATTCTGAGGAAAAATGAATTAATCCATTTTGGAATAAGGCGGTAACATAAAAAATTTGGAAAAAGAGATGCACTGTGAATACTTTCCGGATGCACTGTATGTACACTTCTGACTATAGCCATGCCGGGCATATTAAAGTATTCATATTTAGTACATTTTTGCATATCCCATGCATGCAAGGAGTCCTTAAAGTGTGTGATTCATATACATCTCCAGGTGCTGAGTATCTTCTCTGGTGATGCTCAGCCAGGCCTCTAATGCAATCATCTTCAGTTGATGCTTCCTTCGGGTACTTGTCCCCTTAACCATTCTGTTCAGCATATGGAAGACATGTTCAATTGGATTTAATTCAGGTCAGTGGCTTGGCCATTCAAGAATTTTCCATGTTTTAGCTCTGAAAATCTCCTGTGTTCCCTTAGCAGTATGTTTGGGATCATAATCTTGTTGCAGAATGAAGCAGTGTACAATTTGTTTCAGGTATTTACTGGAACTTCAGGAGATAAGAAGTTTAATGTTGCGAATCTTGTATATACAGTATATATAAAAGTCAATGTGTGTATGTATGTTCCAGCATCACGTCCGAACGGCTGGAACGATTTTCATGAAACTTGATACACGTTTCACATTGGTCAACTAAAAATACTGTAGGGTGAAAACAACCATAACCCACCCCCTTCTGGGTGATCTTATGGTCTTGTTTGCATGTTATCATTCAGTTGACACTTGGAACGACCACCAGAGGGGGAACTGGAGGTGACTGCCAGCATTTTTTAGGTTTGAGCGCCGCCGCACCCCTGTTGCTTTTGAAAGTAAATAGAGTTCTGTGCGTGCAAGTGTGTGTGTCTGTTGGCTCGGAAGTGAGACGTAGAGTCGGAGTGAGGGTTCCAGCTCCGAGGATACGCAAGCGAGGCCAGCACACCGGCAAAAGGAAACCTCCTGAGAAAGACAGTCGCTTACCGGCTAATGCACAAATGCTGCGAGCATGTCTGCAATACGAATCCTCCTAGTAGTGAGATGCCCAGAGTAGTTCTGACGATTTCAATACTTTCTAGGATCCCATGAGATCGTCAGTATTAGCCAATAAATTTTATAATGGTATATTTGTATGTGTTTGTGATCTCCAGGCTGTCTGATAAATAAGCAAAGATTTTATTCTAAAGTTTATGAATATTCATCATTCAAGAAATAATGTAATAAACAAAAAAATAAAACCAAAAACATTTTTAACACTAGAATTACCAGAGCCTACGAAAAAACTCGTAATTCCGTCCCACCTTAAATCGCTTCTTAAATCCCTTCACACCTCTCCGCCAGCGCCCTTTGTCTTCTAAATGTGCTGATAAAGCCGGCTATTCCATCCCCCCACCAATTTAGAACGTGCACGAACTTCTCTCAGCTCATGCCTTGATTGAGTATCTGGGAGTGAAGTGGAGTTTTAGAGTGGAAATAATAGATTGTTATTTGGAACGCACGCATTTCATGTCTGTTCCGTTTCTACAGTAATCTGTGTAAACACATTGTTAAAACAGAAACGTTTTTTATATTCTAGTAGTAGATGACAAAATGTAGGCACAAACTATATAATGTATAAAGCCTAAAGTCCAAATATCAAAGAAACATTTCACAAAAGGAACAAATATAACACAATTGCGCTTTTATTCAAAAATATAACTGCAGAAACAAAAAGCCGCCTTAACATGCGACATTGACACCCATTTATTGTAACGGCCTCCGTGGTACAATAGAATCAGTTCCTGCTTGGGAATCAGAAGGTTGTGAGTTCGATCCTGCACCACTCCGTTTTGAGAAGTAAACAGCTCTTTGTCTTACTATTTTAGAATAAAAGCATACATTTGATTTCGGTCTGTAACAGCCGGTGCAATTTATGATCCTTGTAAAGGTTAGCTTTGTTTTTTTTTTTTAAATTCACTTTTCATTTTCTCAGTCGCATTCAGAATCAATCCATACAACCCCATCTGACACGGCTGTTTTCACATAAAGACGCGCTATAGCTCTGCAGTGTACCACGATGCATACTAACG
>JANRMT010062842.1:36653643-36670655 GCA_026402145.1 Polypterus bichir lapradei
TATATATATATATATATATTAAAAAATGTATATGTGTGTATTAAAATATATCTGTCTATCATTCATGGATATGTGTGTGTGTGCATAATATAGGCAGAGCTAGATTTAAAATCTTTCAAGTTACTGAAATATAAAATAAAAACTTTCACAAGGGTATAATGAAACAAGTGTGCTTTTGTTCAAGAAAAAAAACTGATTTAAAAAATAAAAAATTCAAGTAATAACATACCAAGAAGACATGATTCACCAGCATTTGTGTGTTTGCTTATATCCCTTTAGCAGTATATTTTGCAAGTATCAAAATTTTGCACCAGGTGTTAAAGACTCAAATCAAATGTATGTTTTTATTATATAATAGTAATATAATAATAACCTGTTGATTTAGAAGCAGCAGCTCTTACTTCTACTCTCACTTTTCCTATCGTCTGACATTTATCCAGATCGTTGTAGACACTGAACTGAAATGTATGCATTCCAAATAATGCTGTACATGTAAAGCTATTTGTACATAAGAAAGTGCTTTTAACACTAGAATTACCAAAGCCTACAAAAAACACTCGTAAATCCAGCCCACCTTAAATCCCTTCCCAACTCTCCATCAGCGTCTTTTGTCTTGTAAATGTGTCGATCAAGGCAAGCAGCAAGCAGCCTGCTATACCATTCCCCCCCACCCTGATGGAGCTGAAGTCAGTCGCAGATTTCTCCCAGCTCAAGTCTCTTTATTGTGGTGTGAGGTGCTTGGAGTTGTATAGGGTAAATAATGTATTGTTATTCGGTTCTCCCAGCTCAAGCCTTGATTATCTTGGAGTTAAGTGCTGGAGTTTTGGAGGAGAAATAATAGATTGTTATTTGGAATACATATATTTTATATGTGTTCCGTGTCTACAACAATCCATGTAAACACATCGTTAGAACAGAAATGTTTTTCATGTTTTAGTAATAAGTGACAAAATGTCGACATGAACTGTATAATTTGTGAAGGCTGAAGTCCAAATATCAAATAAACACTTCCACAAAAGGTGCAAGTGCAATACTACAGTTTCTGTGGTACAGCGGTAAGATACCGTGGGTTTGATCCTGGGTGTTTTACAAATTTACCATTTTGAGTAGTGAGCTGCTCTTATGGTTAATATCATACAATAACAACATACATTTGATTTGCATCTGTAACAGCCAGTGTAACTTTATAGTACTTGTAAATGTTAACTTTTTTTTTTCACTTTAATTCTCTGTCACAATCACGATACAACCCCCCCACCCAGATCTGATGCTGTTAGTTTTTATTTGAAACTGGGAATAACTGTAGATGTAAGTGGTGTTTTGAGACAATGGAACTGGAAATTCTCTGATCTGGAGGGATTAAAGCTGACACACAAACTCATTGTCACTTGAATTTTTTCTATTCAGTTTTATTGAGTGTTCCTGCTCATGCTGAATTAGCATGCACCTTATGGTCCATGATGTCAAAGCCGCATTGACAAAAAACAGAGACTTTGGTATATATGATATTTGGAATAATTCATTTTATGATCTGTGTAGTACATTTCGGAAAACATTATGGCACTGATGCAATATTGCAGTGGTCATTCGCGGATTTTTCCTTAGAACCTATCTAACAATTGTATCTAATAATTGTTAGCGAAAAACCGCAAATATCCTCTGCAATTTTTATGGCTTTTATCATGGCAATACTGCACTGTAGAGAGAACAGGAAGCAACTGTAGAGGAAAACGTGGCTTGGGATGGTGAAAGTAGCCAATAGAATTTGAAACTGCAGGGGGATTATCAGGGAGGGATTGGAACAGAAAATTTCTCTATATGCAGATGATATAGTACTGTATATATTAGACCCACAAAATTCTGTGCCTGCAGTCTTAACAGCACTCACAGAATTTCAAAAGATCTCTGGTCTCAGAATTAATTTGAATAAAAGTGTACTCTTTCCTGTGAATTCTCAAGCATATAGTATTAAATTAGACAACCTACCATTTATCATTGCAGATCAGTTTAAATACTTAGGGGTTAACATCACAAGTAAACACAAAGCTCTTTATCAACAAAATTTTGCCATCTGTATGGAAAAAATTGATGAAAGACTTGCATAGATGGTCAACCCTTCATCTCACTCTAGCTTGAAAAAGTAACATTAAGATGAGTATTCTTCCTAATTTTTTTATTTCAAAACATTCCAATACACATCAATAAATCATTTTTTAAGCAATTAGATTCAACAATAACCTCATTTAATTGGAACTCAAAACATCCACGTATCCAAAGAGCAACCCTACAAATACCTAAGGCAGAAGGCGGCATGGCTCTACCTAACTTTCAGTTTTATTACTGGGCAGCAAACATAAAAGCTATAAAAACATGGACACAAATAGAAGAACAGACACAGGCTTGGTCTGCAATAGAAGTACAATGCTGCAGTATTTCTTTATATTCCCTGCTCTGTGCCCCAACAAATGTAAGTTATTGCCATTTTACTAATAATCCATTAGTACTTCACTCATTTAGAATATGGAACCAATGTAGAAAGCATTTTAGGATGGAGAATCTTTTATCTGTGTCACTTCTGCAAGAGAGCCACCTCTTTCAACCCTCGTAAACATATGCAGTTTTTAATATCTGGAAAAGATTTGGGATTAGATTGCTTAGACACGCAGACTTATTTTGCTAAACTGGAAGAATCCTAACTCTCCTCTTTTAAGTCAGTGGGAAACCGATGTTTTATACTATTTGAAATTGGAAAAAATCTAATTCTCAGTTAGAGGATCGGTACAGAATTTTTTCAAAATCTGGCAGGATCTAATCAATAATATTTTAGAATAAGCTCTTAAAACACCGAGGAAGCAATTCTTTCCGCATTTCTTTTTCTTCTCCATTCATCTCTGTTATACTTTCAATGTTCTCCCCAGAAATTTTTTTCCAGCCGGGTGGCATGAAAAAGTAGCCGGGTGGGGCGGGACAGGGAAATTTGGTGGTTAGTTAATTATTATTATTTTCCAATGCTCAGTATGACTTCCTTTTTTAAGGTTTGATACTTGTGCCAGAATATTTTTTATTAAATTTTAGAAGTATCCAATTCAGGATCCTGCAACCCTAACAAAAATTTTAAATAACAACTGTTATGACATAAACCAAGAGGCACAAGTATTGTCACTGTCAGGAAGAAAAGTGAAAACAATGAAAAAAATTAAGAAATATTCTTCAAAGCCAACTTGCATATGCAGAAGGTGTCTTCAGTTAAATATTTATTTTTGTTTTTTTCCTAGAAAGGGAACAACCTATTTCTTTACAGTGTTCCAACAGCTTTTCAAACAACGTTGCATGTGACAACTCATTTTTTGCCAACCAATACATGGATCTTAAAGCTCCCACAAAGGCATCTCTCCAAGTTATTTAACACAGATACAGATCTTTCAAATTGACCAATTCCAGTTTGCTCTAGTACACGCTTTCCTAAAAGGTCAGCAGAAGACTCAATGTGCGTTTTACTTTTTTCATGGTCCAGCAAGCTTTCTTTTCAAATTCTTGTGCATGGCACATTTACCCAAGGTAACTCCTTCCTTGGGGGTTGTTTGTTTGAATATTTCATGCACAATGAGCACCACATACCACGTTCTTTGACCATTAGCCAATCAAAATCTTTAAACCATTGTTTGTTTATGCCGGATAAGCGGTGCTTAGATTTATCAATTGGCAGAGTGTGTGCTGAAGAGATTTCCTCTGATGGACCAGGATCTGCAATGTCTTTGTCTGAAATGGCCACATGAGGAGTTGACGCTGCACCTTCATTAGTTTGTGGCGTCTCTTTTCTGAAATAACTGAGCAGTGGTGTTTTCTGAACACTTTTTTTGCTAATGTTGGAAAACGTTTGGAAAAAATTGAGACAACCTGTTGGATATCCAATGCACACTTGCACTACGTCAGGGCGAGATATGTACACAAAAGGAATGGCAGATGGGTCACTTTAACAACACTACAGAAGTGTATTAGGGCCACGGTGAAGAAAAAAAAAATACAGGCACATTGAAGAAAAAAAAAAAACAAACTATATGTCGAGAATAAAGTCGACATGTTGACTTTATTATCGCCGTTTCTGTCAGGATTAAAGTCGACATTTCCACTTTATTCTCATAGTTTATTTTGTCATTAAAGTAGAATGTCTTAAACTAAACTTCATCTTAAAATCAATGTTTAATTTACTAGATTTTCTCAAACCCCGTCATAAGGTAGTGTAGTGCATTAAATGCTTTGTGTTAAGTGTTCCCTGACCAAGTTGTTAATCACTACATGCTTCTTAACCGGCCTTCCTCTTGCACTGAGGAGGCACTGGGAGGGATCGCTGCACAGAATACATTCACTTCATGATATTCCTGCTCTTTGAATATTTACAGTGCTAAGATACATACTTGATATCATTTTCATGATGAAATGCATTAAAGCATGTATTAAACAGGCACAGTAGTGTGGCATTAGTGCTGCTCCCTCGCAGATAGGGGTCCCCAGGTGTCCGTTCAGTGTAGAAAACTTTATGGCATGTGTGACGAGGCTCCAAAAAACTGAATGTATGAATGGGAATCGCACAGGTTTAACTTATATATTGTGTAAATGTTGGGTTCGTGATCTGGTGGTTGGAGACACGAACACAGAATTCAATGGATATTCTTCTGAGCGGGCTTTCTTTATTGCATGCGTGCTGTCTGTCTGATGTACCAAAACCCCAGTTCCTATCCTTCTTTTTTCTTTTTCCACATAACCAATCACCACACTGTAACACAAAGCATTTCATGGGCTACATAATTTATGATGGGGTTTGAGAAAATCTAGTAATTAAATATTCATTTTTAGATGAAGTTTAGTTTATGATGTTCTACTTTAATCACAAACTACGAGAATAAAGTCAACATGTCAACTTTATTATCGACATTAGCTTAGCAGCACTACACAGACTGCACTGACACTAAGAACAGAGACGTCACTTCCTGACACCCTTTTTCTTATCTCTGATAGGCTGGTTCCACAAGTCTTTTTTTATTTAATCAGTCCTCCTCTCGCCCGCCCACCTCCACATGGTCTTTGCTTGTGAAGTGCCGCTCCGTTCCTGCTATTAGCATGTACAGTCTCCTCTCGCCTGCCCACCTCTCCATACTCCTTGCTACTGTAATTAAACTGCTACGCCCCTGCTATTACCATGTACACCCCCATCTCGAAAACCCACCTCCCCATACTCTGCTTGTGAACTCCGCTCCGCCTCGTCCTCGCTATTAGCTTTAGCACCTCGCAACTTGCGATCCTTCCTCTAAAATATTTGCCTGCCCGCTCGTCCCTTGCCATCTCTGCAGATCATTAGATCTGCGGCTGTCATCTCACAATGTCATATGAGATGACAGCCGGGCGCTCAACTAAATTAGCCGGGCGGAGCACCCGGCTAAAAGACGCTAGGGAGAGCACTGCCTTTTAAACTAATCAATTAATTTAGGTATGTTTACAAGCTTTAAGATTTACTCTGTTGGCCATGCTCTCTTTCTTAGGGGTGGGGGTTAAGTTGTTTTCATCCTTTTTTTTTTTGTAAAAATTGATTTATTTGTATTGAATGATTACAATAAAATAAATAAAATTAAAAAAAAAAAGAATTTGAAACTGCAACTCCCAGCAGTCCCTTCAGTGGTTCTGATTGGTCTTCTGCTGAGGGTGCTGGGGTTGTTGGGGTCAAAGGATGTCAGAGCGGCTTTTAAAAAGGGGGCCAGGGACCAAAAGCAAAAGGAAGTTTTTGTAATTTGTGTTACAAATTCCTGTCTGTCTACCTTCTGTTGGGTTACCTGTATTTATTCATTTTGTGCGTCTGGATTGTCTGCCTTCTGCCTGTGTACATGAGGACTGTAAGTGGGTTAATGGCCATCATGCAAAGAAAGGAGCGCTCCTGAACCCGTCCACCCATCTTCACCATTTCAGGAACATTCCCATTCATCGTGTGGATCTCTGGACTATCTATTTTCATCATTGCATTTCATCCATTACCTTTTTTCATGATTTACTTTGTGTTTTGTTTGTGCTTTGTTGTATTTAATTTGTAATCGCTGTAAGGGGAACAGGGGTGGTATTGTTTTCATTTATTTCATTTGTTTTTATTTTCTGTTTGATTACCAGTTTGCTTTGTTTTTGTCTCTGTTTGTGAGTGCGTGCGGGTCGGGCCAAGGCTGAGTGGGTCCCTGGAATATCCAGCATAAAAATAAATAAATCACTGTCATCTCAACAGTGTGAATCTTAGCGACACCAGACTGCTACAGCGTTATTCATTTCTCCTTGCTACTAATTGATTGTAATGCATCTCCAGCTGAGTGTTCTTGTGTTTTCCGTTTTGTTTCTCCTAACCCTTAAACCCCCACAACCGGTTATAATCGCTTCCCAGTGCCATTTGCGAGCATGCAGGAGCTGATCAGTCAGTGCCGTTCATTCGTTGAACAGCCAGCTCATGACCCCTGCAAGTCCCTTGTGAGCAGGGGGGCTGAACGCACCCCTAGAAGACATGGATGCTCCTCAAAAAAACCCTGTTAAAAAACGCTGATAGACTACTTTCACATTGCTCCCTTACTTGCTGGGCTCACTTGCAGCTGCTCTGTCACGTGATATGCTTCTCACGCGAAGCTATGCTTACTTAAAAGCCTGAACAGCACCTGTCCTTTTTAGCTGATTGCTTTGTTTCTCTCTCCTCCCCCAGACATCCTCTGCTCCTGTTGGGGGTCCTGCTCCTGTTGGGGGTCCTGCTCCCGTTGTGTTCCCCTATGATGTTTGTCTGTTCTTTAATTGACAACTAACTGCATTCTGAGCTTGTTTTACTTCTGAAAGAGACATGTATGTTTGAAGTGTTTGAATAAAGTTCCTGTCTCTACAATCTCCTGTGTTTCTGTGCAATTCTGTGACCCAAGCGTGACACCCTGCAGCCTCACTGTCCCTGGGATTGAGCCACTGCACTCGACTAGCCTGCCAGCATCAGCGCTTACCTCTTTTTGCTTGAGCGCAGCCAGTTCAAGCACAGCTGGCTCGGTGATTTACTGAGTTTCATCCGTGGCGTCAGCTGCACTTTATATATATATATATATATATATATATATATATATATATATACTAGCAGAATACCCAAGCTTCGCAGCGGAGAAGTAGTGTATAAAAGAAGTTATGAAAAAGAAAAGGAAAAATTAAAAAAATAACGTAACATGATTGTTAATGTAATTGTTTTGTCATTGACATGAGTGTTGTTGTCATCTATCTATCTATCTATCGCAAAATACCCACGCTTGCCAGCGGAGAAGTAAAAAGAAAAGGAAACATTTTAATAATAACGTAACATGATTGACAACATAATTGTTTTGTCATTGTCATGAGTGCTGCTGGCATATATATATGGGGTGCGAAACAGGCAAATACATTGATTTTCTGAATATATAAAGTCGGCGTCAGAATATATAAAGTCAAAACTTGAATATATAAAGTCATTCCCGAATATATAAAGTCACTGTCGGAATATATAAAGTCAAAACTCGAATACATAAAGTCAGTGTCGGTATATATAAAGTCAAAACTTTTTTCTAAATATATAAAGTCAAAACTTGAATATATAAAGTCATCGCTGGAATATATAAATTCAAAACTTGAATATATAAAGTCAGCGTCAGAATATATAAAGTCAGCGTCAGAATATATAAAGTCAGCGTCAGAATATATAAAGTCAGCGCTGGAATATATAAAGTGAAAACCTGAATATATAAAGTCAGCGTCAGAATTTATAAAGTCATTCCTGATTATATATAGTCAACATCGGAGTATATAAACTCATTCCTGAATATGTAAACTCAAAGTCAAAATATATTGATTGAAACGACTCTGAACTGAAGTAAGTTAACAAAAATGTATTCAGAAAAATAAATTAAAAAAACACTGTTCGGTTAATGTTTTGAAAATGATGCATTTGCCCTGCCCAGGATTGGTTCCTGCCTTGCACCCAGTGTTGGCTGGGATTGGCTCCAGCAGACCCCCGTGACCCTGTGGTCGGATTCAACGGGTTGGGAAATGGATGGATATTGCAGCACTGACTTTGTATATTCCAACGATGACTTTATATTGTGAGCTGGAGGGCTTCGCTATTACGTGTGGTGATGAAACTTCACTTTGGTAACTGATCATGCTCCACTTCAATGGTCATACCGACAGAAAGATACAAACTCTCGCCTCATGAGATGGTTTCTGGGCTTACAACCTTACCGTTTCACAGTAAAACATCGACCAGGTTCTGAACACGTCAACGCAGACGTATTATCAAGACTAAATGAACCTGGTACAGAGAGTCGCTTGATTCACGGAAATGTGAATAAAGCTGAGGGGGAGGGTGTGAGCTGGAGGGCTGATCGCACCCCAAGAAGATACAGACGCCTCTGGGAAAACCACAACCCCTGAAACACAGACTTACCCTCACATTGCTCCTTACTTTCTCACTTGCGCTATAACGCGTAATGCAAACCTCGCGCGATACTCCGCTAACTTAAAAGCCTTGTGCAGCGCCTGTCAGTTGAAAATTGATTGTTTGCTTGCTTTTATCACTCTCTCTCTCTGCTCCTAGCGGAACTGTCATCTCTGACTTGTCATGGAGCACGTTTAAGCTCATGTGTTTGCAGTGTTTGAATAAAAATCCTTCTTGTTTCTATGACCTCCTGTGTCTCTGTGCAAATCTGTGACCCAAGCGTGACAATATATTCCGACGCTGACTTTATACATTCAAGATTTGACTTTATATATTCCAGCGCTGAGTTTATATATTCCGACGCTGACTTTATATATTTAAGTTTTGACTTTAGGTGGCAGTGTGACGAAGTTGCTTCGGAAGACGACGTTAGCCGCGGAGCTCAGCTCAGAGAGAAATGAGGTAAATGGGAGGGGATATGATGACGTGACTCCTCCACCTGCCTTAACTGTCAATCCCCCACAAACACAGTTTCTCGGAATTTGCATAAGCACACCCCTTCACCTGCAATTTTAACTTAGTTACAAAGTGATCAAAACTCTCGTTTATATCCTGCGTCCTCTCATTAAACTTGTATCCCGCATTACCCGTGGGCATGAAAAACGCCAGCGGCAGCCTGTCTATTAACTTAATTTAAAGTTTAGGTTTATACCTTGCTTTGTTTCCGAAGTAGCTGCACTGATGAATATGGTAGTATATGTCACTCGCTTGCTTCTTATTGTTTCGCTGCCTTCTCAATTATATAATGCATGTTTTCTTCAGCGCATTTTGGAGCTCTTCCTGGTTTTCTACATAGTGCGTTGACAGTCAGTTAACGTGATTACGTGGGCGGCGTGATGATGTCACACGAAACTCCGCCCCCACGGCTTTCAAGCTCAACTGCATTACAGTAAATGGAGAAAAATACCTTCCAGTTATGACCATTACGCGTAGAATTTCGAAATGAAACCTGCCCAACTTTTGTAAGGAAGCTGTAAGGAATGAGCCTGCCAAATTTCAGCCTTCTACCTACACGGGAAGTTGGAGAATTAGTGATGAGTCAGTGAGTCAGTCAGTCAGTCAGTGAGGGCTTTGCCTTTTATTAGTATAGATTGTTCCAGTAGTTTTTTAAATAGTTTTTACAGTTCATTAATTTTGATGCTCTTTGCATGAAAAAATGTGTTCCATTAAAATTTCACTTTTTCTTTGTGAATTTTGACGTTTACTTAAAGTGCAGCAAAAAAGTATTTGGCGTCCAGGGATGCATTAACCCCCAAGTGTGTGCCAGTTTAAGGGTTAAAGCCCCAAGATGTCGCTGAAATACCTTGCACCTTTTAAGGTTTCTGGCAATGAAAATGCACTTGCATAAATTACAGTACATATAGCGGTAACATCTGTATTTTACATTCTAGCACTGTGGGTGACATCAGTACAGTACTGTACAGTATACAAATACTGAGTTTGAAATGAAAGTGTTTTGGTGGCATATTTTGGGTTTAAACTATAGTAATTTTTTTAAACACATCCAAAATTTGCGTTTTTTTCACAATTTGCGAGTACTCTAGGAATGTAACCCCCGCAAATTGAGGATGTACTGTATTCATATTATTCATATTAATTTGCATGCCTTCTTGTGGTTGTAATCAGTGACTACGTTTTTTTTTATTTTCCCGATCTTGCTCAGTCTCCACATTTTGGTGTGTGGTGGTGTTTCTTTCATAGTCCAGGACATGCAGAGGAAGGAATAGTACAGAAAGATCAGTTATGTGCTATATGCAATCATCAAATTCAAATGTTAGCAGTTCCCACACACCCAAGGACCATCCTTCCTACATTTACAACATGTGTACTTGTTGCAGTGTACGCACTTCTCTCTATGTTGTGGTTCCTATTACATTGAAGGGGCACCTCACCCTGACTTGAGTTTGCTTTCCTGGGGGAGGCAGCGGCCTTGGAACAGAAGCTTGTCGATGTTGCATCCTCTTTTTCTTTTTACATCACCTTTTCTTGTAAGAAGCGATGAAGTTCCTCTGCAAGGTGAGCAAAGAACACTCTTCTTTTCCCAGTGGACCCGTGCAGGCCTTGTACAGTACATGTGCATTGATTGCGTCCAATTCAAGCATGTTGTAGCACACAGCAACCAGCCACGTGCATGTTCCTGTTCGCACTGAATAAGCTCAAACCTTCTGGTGCATGAAGTCAACGCAGCACCAGGCAAAAAAAAGAAAGAGACAAATATATGTGACATTTTGAAGAAATTATTTGATGACCGTGTTTCCCCGAAAGTAAGATCTACCCCGAAAGTAAGACATAGCAGTAATTTCTGATGTACCGCTAATGTAAGCCCTCCTCCGAAAATAAGAGCTGCCGTATTTAGCCTAGAATCTGCCCAGGTTACAAGGTAAGGCGCTTTTACAAGTACAATGGAACCTCGTTTCACGAACGTCTCGGAACACGTACAAATCGGTTTACGACCACAAAGTTTGCCAAACTTTTGCATCTGTTCATGACCACACACTCGATAGCCAGTTTCCCTTTCGGGTTGTGTGCGCTGATGATTTCCGCACGTGTTCAGTCTCTCCCTGTGCATTCCCTGTGCAGCGAGCGAGAGAGAGCGTGACACACACACACTGTGGTATATTGTGAATTAAGGTTTTAAATAAAGTTGTTATAAACCAGATAACCAATGAATAAATAAAGGGGAGTGGTTAATAACAGAGAGTAATGGAGACGAGCGTCTTTGGTAAAGTTCTGTTTCGTGTGCTCTAATAAATTAAATGCCTTTCTGAGTTAACCATCTGCCTTGCACTGAATCATTTACGGAAGCTTCCAGAGCAAATAAAGAATTTTACGTGGTGTCAGAAGTGGAGAGAGTTCGTCCTATAGAGAACTTCACGAACTTTTCAAGCCGAACCACAGCGAGAGCTGCCAGTTGCGAGATAAAGAGACCCGGAGAACTTACAACACCGCTGGCAGTAAGTTGTTTCATTTGCTTTTAAGTTTGCACCAGTGAAATGGACCAGTTTAAGCCTCCGCCGTTGCTAGTCCTAACCGGTAACTGGTTAATGTTAGTGAAAATTATCGTAGATGGGAACAGAAATATAGGCTGTACATGACCGCTATGGAAATAAACAAGAAGACTAAAGAAGTGCAAATCGCCATTTTGTTGCATACATTAGGAGAGGAAGCGCTGGAAGTTAACAATACACTTGAAATAGCCAAGGCAGATCCAGAAACTATTACAGTAGATGCAGTTTTGGAATCTTTAAAAAAAACTATTGCACACCCAAGAAAAAATTGGTATTTGAAAGACAACAGTTTTGGACTTACAATATGCAAGAGCCGCTGCAGATAGACCGGTTTGTTACTGAACTTCAGCAACGGAGCAAAAACTGTGAATTTGGCCCTACAGAGAATAATATGATAAGGGATAAAATTGTCTTCAGTGTTAAAGACAAGCATGTGAAAGAAAAATGTCTGAGAGCCTGGTCTGACTTTAGAAAAAGCCATTCACATTTGCAGAGCTTCAGACATAGCCAGAGAGCAAACTAACACAATGACAAAAGTGAAATTAGAAAATGAAGTGCACATGCTCACCTGGGCACAAAAAGCACAGACACATAGCAAACAGAAAACTGTTCAGAATGTGGTAAGGAATCAGCATAGAGACAAAAATGATAAACTGGTTTCTTATAAAAGAGATAAAGGTGATACAATATCTTGCAACAGGTGTGGGAAAGAGCATCGTCCCAAAACATGTCCAGCATATGGTGTGAAGTGCAGAAACTTTGGCAAAATGAACCATTATGCTAAAATGTGCTGGTCTAAAGCAGAACAGTCTCCTCAGACTATGGATGTGCTGTTTGTTGGAATCTTACAGTTTTCCCAGTTGAATGTGCTACAGACAGCTGAAAATGGAGCTTGGTATGGGATCTTGTCAGTTCAAGGGGTTCCTGTAAAATTTAAACTGGACACTGGTGCAGAGGCCAATGTTATGTCAGTAATACAATTTCAAAGACTCCCAGGGGACATATTTCTCGAACCTACCAAAACAAAGCTGATTGCATATGGTTGAGCCAGGATCAATCCTGCTGGGTGTACCTACCTGAGATGCAGTACTGCTGGCATAGAAGCAGAATTAAAGTTCTTCATCACTAAACAGCCTTTTGCCTCAATCTTAGGGAGAGAAGCATGTGAACAGTTGAACCTAGTCAAACGAGTTGACAAGGTACAAGTGCACTCACCAGCAACCATACAAGAGTTAGTGAGCACTTATCCTGATGTATTTCAAGGTCTGGGTGAATTCCCCGGTAAATATCACATTCATATTGTTCCAGAGGTGACCCCAATTATACACGGCTTTCAGAAAATTCCATTTGCTATTATGGACAAACTGAAAGAAACACTATGTTATCTAGAACATCAAAATGTTATCACACCAGTAACAGAACCGACAAAATGGGTTAGCAGTCTGGAGATTACAGAAAAGAAAAATGGCAAACTCCGAATATGTCTAGATCCATGTGAGTTGAACAAGGCTATCAAAAGGCAACATTACTCCATACCGACCCGCAATGAAGTCCACAGCAAACTGGCTGGAAAAAAAATTCACCATTCTGGATGAAAAGGATGGATATTGGCAAATCAAGTTGGATAAAGAGTCATCAATGCTCTGCACTTTCAACACTCCATGGGGACGGTACAGATTCAAATGTCTCCCTTTTGGAATCAAATCTGCAAGTGAGGTCTTCCAACCGAAGAAGAACAACATTTGGAGACATACCTGGTGTGCACATCATAGCAGATGACATGATTATTGCAGCTATAGATGAAAAGGAGAATGCTGAGATCCTTCACGAGGTGATGCAGAGAGCAAGACAGAAAGTATTAAATTCAATGAAGAGAAGATACAATATAAGGTTGGAAAAGTTAAATATATGGGACACATAATGACAAGAGAGGGAGTACAGCCAGATAATGACAAAGTGAAAGCAATTGTCAATATGCCAAACCCAGAAGATAAGAAGGCTTTGCAGCGCCTACTGGGCATGATTAAATATCTGGCACAATATATTCCCAATGAAGCAGCAATAACAGCACCCTTGAGACAGTTGTTGAGGAAAGATGCACAATGGCTCTGGAGTCCTGAACATGATACAGCACTGGATAATCTCAAGAAATCACTGATGGAGGCACCAGTACTAAAATTCTTGATCCAAAGCAAGCAATAGTTCTTCAGGCTGATGCTTCAAAAGATGGACTTGGTGCAAGTCTTTTGCAAGAGGGACAACCTGTTGCATATGCATCCAGATCTTTGACACCATCAGAATGCAACTATGCACAGATCGAGAAGGAGTTGCTGGCTGTAGTTTTTGCTGCAAGGAAGTTTCAGTACATTTTCGGTGTCCCAGTAGTTGTGCAATCAGATCATAAACCACTGGAAGCCATCTTCACAAAGCCCTTAGGACAGACGCCAGCATGTCTGCAAAGGATGCTTCTTCAATTGCAACGCTATAATCTCCAAATAAAGTATACACCAGGCAAGGATATGCTCATAGCTGATGCCTTATCCCGAGCATTGATGTAGAAGAAGCTATTGAGGAACACATGTGAAGATGAGAAAGTTGTTTATGCCAAGGAAGCAACTGAAGCTGTTGGGGAGGAGCTATATACACAGCTATAAAGGGCAAACTTAGAGGATGAAACATTCCAAAAATTGAGTACTATGCATAAGAATGGGTGGCCAATGCACAGAAGACAGGTAGATGCGGCACTGCAAGTGTACTGGCCAATCAGAGACAGTATTAAGATCAGTAATCGCATCTTTGTTTGGTGACACAATTATCATCCTTACCAGAATGAGGTTGATGATACTTGAAAAGTTACAGATTGCTCTTCAAGGTATTCAGTGAACCAAAGAACAAGCACGTAAGTACATGTACTTGCCTGGCATGTCCACAGATACATAGTACAGGCCAAAAGTTTGGACACACCTCCTCATTCAATGTTTTTTCTTTATTTGCATGACCATTTACAGCACTCCATCACTCTCCTTCTTGGTCAAATAGCCCTTACACAGCCTGGAGGTGTGTTTGGGGTCATTGTCCTGTTGAAAAATAAATGATCGTCCAACTAACCTGACTTCTGCACAACACAACTGCTGGTCCCAACCCCATTGATAAAGCAAGAAATTCCACTAAATAACCCTGATAAGGCACACCTGTGAAGTGAAAACCATTTCAGGTGACTACCTGTTGAAGCTCATCGAGAGAATGCCAAGAGTGTGCAAAGCAGTAATCAGAGCAAAGGGTGGCTATTTTGAAGAAACTAGAATATAAAACATGTTTTCAGTTATTTCACCTTTTTTTGTTAAGTACATAACTCCACATGTGTTCATTCATAGTTTTGATGCCTTCAGTCATGAAAATAAAGAAAACACTTTGAATGAGGAGGTGTGTCCAAACTTTTGGCCTGTATTGTACATTTTTATAAGAGTGTATTGTTTTCCTTTAATGTATCAGTAGTTAGTTGAGGTGAAATTATAAAATATGGATTAACATTTTAATCTATACTAATAAAAGGCAAAGCCCTCGCTCACTCACTCACTAATTCTCCAACTTCCCGTGTAGGTAGAAGGTTGAAATTTGGCAGGCTCATTCCTTACAGCTTACTTACAAAAGTTAGGCAGGTTTCATTTTAAAATTCTACGCGTAACGGTCATAGCTGGAACCTACTTATGTACATATATACCGGCCATAGCCTGCAGTTCGGTTGCCGTGTGAGGCGGAGTTGTGTCCCTCATCGTCACGCTTCCCACATAATTGAGTGCCTGCCCATATAAGGCCGTCCGTCAGCGGCAATCCAATAGAAACACTCTGCCGCCGAGCGGCTCACGTGAACTGACTGTGAACGCAGTACGCAGACAAAAAGCAACAGCTCCAAAGAACGCTGAACAAAAAACACATTACACAATTGAGAAGGAATCAAAAGAATATGAAGCGAGTGACGCATACAAGCATATTCATAAGTGCAGCTACTGCGGAAACAAAGCACGGTGTAAACCGTAAGTTTAAATTAAGTTTATAGACACGCTGCCGCTGCCGTTATTCCTACAACCAATACGATATTCACGAGATACAAGTTTAATGAGAAGACACGAGATATAAATGAGACTTTGGATCACTTTGTAACGGAGTTAAAATTGCTGTAACGAGAAACCTTTAAGTGCCGGGTCTTAGCTAACATTAAATAAAGCCGTGAACATTGCAAGACCACACAAGAGAGCGGCTCACGTGAACTGACTGTGAACGCAGTACGAGTGATCACTTCAATGAATGAAACCTGTTCAAAAAACGCATTACACAATTGAGAAGGCAGCAAAAGAATATGACGCGAGTGACGCATACAAGCTCTATTGTAGGAATAAAGCTAGACAGTTTAACATCTGTAGCAGAACAACTGGCACTAAGCAAACTCCTGTCAATCATGAAGAATCCACTGCATCCACTTAACACTGTCATCTCAAGGCAGAGGAGTAGCTTCAGTGACAGACTTTTGTCACTGTCTTGCTCCACTGACAGACTGAGGAGATCGTTCCTCCCCCACACTATGCGACTCAATTCCACCCGGGGGAGTAAATGCTAACATTATTCAAAGTTATTGTCTGTTTTTAGATGCATTTTTATTACCCTTTAATTGAATTTTTTATCATCAGTATACTGCTGCTGGATTATTTTAATTTCCCCTTGGGATTAATAAAGTATCTATCTATCTATCTAAAATAAAAGTCTGTATTCCTTAAAGTAGATTTTCTTGCCCTTTGTCTATTTGCACAGGACGACTTCTCCAATTACTTTTTAAATTTATTACTCCACTTTCTTTAACATAAAGTCTAATACGAACACCTCTGGTTCATCAATAAAATGAGCCTCTATTCGCTGATATTTGTTAACACTGCAGGATACAAAAAAATAATAATAATAATAAGCATTACCTCACATAAAGGAGGACTGCAACAAAATCACTATAAAAGCTTAGAAAAGCAGGGGCTAAAAATATCAGTTTTGGTGATTGGTCTTTTTTTACTCATCACTATTCAAGTCTTTTTTTAGTGAAAAATCGTCTGGTTCTAAACGGTGGCCATCAATCAGAGCATCTCTACTAATAACGCTTCATCTAATACATAATTGCAGGTACCTTTTGCTGTGCCTGTAGCACTAAGGCTGCTGGATACATTGTTTATCTAATGGAAATATATCCATATTATCCACACATAGGTTTACAATTTTGTGCTAGTGTTAATCATTACCCAAATTTTTTAAGGGATCGCTTACTTATTGAGTCTTTCTGACTGCTGTTGTGTTGAAAAGTAAAATGTTTTTGAACATCATCTCCCTGGCAAGAGGCAGCAAGTTTGGCCCTAACATATCTATTCTTGCCAGAACCGCCATACCATTTAAAGAGAAGTACAGGGTGGGCCATTTATATGGATACACCTTAATAAAATGGGAAT
>JANRMT010062842.1:36685655-36700459 GCA_026402145.1 Polypterus bichir lapradei
CATAAGCACAGTCCTTCACCCGTGAATATTTACCCGTGGCAGTTTGCTATTGGATTGCCGCTGACGGACGGCCTTATATGGGCAGGCACTAAATTACAAACGCCAGCGGCAGCCTGTCTATGAACTTAATTTAAAGTGTAGGTTTACACTGTGCTTTGTTTCCGAAGTAGCAGAACTCATGAATATGGTTGTATATATCACTCGCTCGCTTCTTATTGTTTCGCTGCCTTCTCAATTATATAATGCATGTTTTCTTCAGCGCTTTTTGGGGCTCTTCCTGGTTTTCTACGTACTGCGTGATTACGTGGGAGGCGTGATGATGTCAAACTCCACCCCCACGGCTTTCAAGCTCATCTCCATTACAGTAAATGGAGAAAAACAGCTTCCAGTTATGACCATTATGCGTAGAATTTCGAAATTAAACCTGCCCAACTTTTGTAAGGAAGCTGTAAGGAATAAGCCTGCCAAATTTCAGCCTTCTACCTACACGGGAAGTTGGAGAATTAGTGATGAGTCAGTCAGTCAGTCAGTCAGTCAGTCAGTCAGTGAGGGCTTTGCCGTTTATTAGTATAGATAAAAAAACTGAGAAAGCACATGTACATAAGTATTCACAGCCTTTGCCGTGAAGCTCAAAATTGAGCTCAGGTGCATCCTGTTTCCCCTGATCATCCTTGAGATGTTTCTGCAGCTTAATTGGAGTCCACCTGTGGTAAATTCAGTTGATTGGACATGATTTGGAAAGGCACACACCTGTCTATATAAGGTCCCACAGTTAACAGTTCATGTCAGAGCACAAACCAAGCATGAAGTCAAAGGAATTGTCTGTAGACCTCCGAAACAGAATTGTCTCAAGGCACAAATCTGGGGAAGGTTACAGAAAAATGTCTGCTGCTTTGAAGGTCCCAATGAGCACAGTGGCCTCCATCATCCGTAAGTGGAAGAAGTTCGAAACCACCAGCACTCTTCCTAGAGCTGGCCGGCCATCTAAACTGAGCGATCGGGGGAGAAGGGCCTTAGTCAGGGAGGTGACCAAGAACCCGATGGTCACTTTGTTAGAGCTCCAGAGGTCCTCTGTGGAGAGAGGAGAACCTTCCAGAAGGACAACCATCTCTGTAGCAATCCACCAATCAGGCCTGTATGGTAGATTGGCCAGGCGGAAGCCACCCCTTAGTAAAAGGCAAATGGCAGCCCATCTGGAGTTTGCCAAAAGGCACCTGAAGGACTCTCAGACCATGAGAAACAAAATTCTCTGGTCTTATGAGACAACGATTGAATTAACTCTTTGGTGTGAATGCCAGGCATCACGTTTGGAGGAAACCAGGCACCGCTTATCACCAGGCCAATACCATCCCTACAGGGAAGCATGGTGGTGGCAGGATCATGCTGTGGTGATGTTTTTCAGTGGCAGGAACTGGGAGACTAGTCAGGATAAAGAAAAAGATGACTGCAGCAATGTACAGAGACATCCTGGATGAAAACCTGCTCCAGAGCGCTCTTGACCTCAGACTGGGGTGATGGTTCATTATTTCAGCAGGACAACGACCTTAAGCACACAGCCAAGATATCAAAGGAGTGGCTTCAGGACAACTTTGTGAATGTCCTTGAGTGGCCCAGCCAGAGCCCAGATTTGAATCCGATTGAACATCTCTGGAGAGATCTTAAAATGGCTGTGCACCGACGTTTCTCATCCAACCTGATGGAGCTTGAGAGGTGCTGCAAAGAGGAATGGGCGAAACTGGCCAAGGATAGGTGTGCCAAGCTTGTGGCATCATATTCAAAAAGACTTGAGGCTGTAATTGCTGCCAAAGGTGCATCGACAAAGTATTGAACAGAGACTGTGAATAGTTATGTACATGTGATTTCTCAGGTTTTTTTTTTAATATTTTTAATAAATTTGCAAAAACCTCAAGTAAACTTTTTTCACGTTGTCATTATGGGGTATTGTGTGTAGAATTCTGAGGAAAAAAATTAATTTAATCCATTTTGGAATAAGTCTGTAACGTAACAAAAAGTGGAAAAAGTGATGCACTGTGAATACTTTCCGGATGCACCACGGTAATAAGATCCTACCAAGGGCTTCTTCTGTTTTTTAGTAAGACTTTCAAAGCATCAGTAAAAGGGTTTGCTTGTGAAATGTATAAAATTAGACACCCATTATCTTTGTGAAGTGCAGTGAATCCATTTATTCAAACTGTCATTGCCAATGGCTGTTCTCAGTTGATTTTTTTTCAGATCCATGGTTGTTCCCTTAATTCTTCCATGTACAATAAAAAGGTTTGAAGAATACAAATTTGATGTGGAGAGAAAGCAAATATGATAGTACATGAACCAGAGCAAAGTAAAACTTTCTAAGGATCATCCTTTGATATGCTATATACTGTACATCGTCACATTTATCAGTCAGTCTAAAAACAAAAAAATAAAATAAAATAAATTTCAATAACCAGACCCAGCAGTCGTGTAGTTAGTGATTTTTATCATCAATGCTGCTGAATCATTAAGCAGCCATCCCTTGAGTATTTTTTTAATTTTAATGAATTTATTAAAATCAAATAACTTTCCATAGAGAACTGAACTTTTACAAAAGCTAGGCCAGCAGTGTAAAACTTTATGCTAGTAAAGACAAATTAATAGATAAAATAATAAATGAATAAAGATAAATGGAGCAAAAGAGGGGAGAAAACCTGCTTCCTCAATTTAAATGCTTATTATAAAATGTTGTTGATTCGGTCCTGCCAGGTTTTGAACTGTTTTGTACAGATCCTCTAAGTGCGAATTAGATTTTTTCCAGTTTCAAATAGTATATAACATTGGTTATTCACTTATTTAGAATAGGTGAGTTAGGATTCTTCATATTGAACAAGATAAGTCTTTGTGCCAATTGTGTAGTAAATGCAATTACAGTTCATTTGTCCTTCTCCACTTTAAGCCCATCTGGAAGTACACCAAACACAGCTGTCAGTGGATTAGGAGGGATTGTGATATCCAAGCAGTCTGAAAGGCATTTAAAGATTTTGGTTCAAAATGATGTTAATTTGATGTAGGCCCAAAACATGTGACCCAGTGAAGCCAGAGCTTGATTGCAGCGTTTGCAGCTTGGATCTTGCCCTGGAAACATTTTGGACAATTTTAAACGAGAGAGATGCACTAGTTATAATTAAGTTGAATAATTCTATGCTCTGCAAATATGGAGCTCGAGTGAATTCTGTGCATTGCTACTTTTTACTCCTTTTCTGAAATATTGAGTAAGAGATCCTTTTCCCATTGTTCTCTTGGATCTTTGAAAGGGAGGGACTGTAAAATAGTTTTATATATGACAGAAATGCTGTCTGAGTCCTCGAGACTGAGCAATATTTTTTCCGTCATAGAGGTAGGTTGGAGGTGAGGAAAATTGGGCAGGTTCTGTTTAACAAAGTTTTGAATTTGAAGGTAGTGAAAGAAATGTGTTGCTGGTAAGTTAAATTTGGAGTGTAATTGTTCGTAGGATGCAAAAACGTTCCAAGTGATTTAACCCTGAATGTTTTCCAGGTATTAAAAACTGTGTACATTTGAGAGGGTGGGAAGAGGTGGTTCTCATGCAGAGGTGCCATAGAGAAAAGCTTCTCTGTCTTAAAAATACTTCCTACATTGGTTTCATATTTTGATTGAGTGAAACACAATTGGGTTGTTAGTATTTTGGCGATAACTTGTATTTATTGGTGTACAAAACAGGGAATATAAAGTACTGCGGGATTTTATTTCTATTGCGGACCAAACCTGTGTATGTTTGTCTATTTCTGTCCATGTCCAGGTTTTTATAGTTTGTATGTTTGCTGCTCAGTAATAAAATTGAAAGTTTGGTAAAGCCATGCCGCCTTCTGCCTTAGGTCTTTGTAGGGTCACCCTTTGGATACGTGTATGTTTTGAATTCCAAATAAATGATGTTATGGTTGAGTCTAATTTCTTAAAAAGTGATCTGTTGATGTATATTGGAATGTTTTGAAATAAAAAGAGAAGCTTAGGAAGGATATTCATCTTAACAATGTTAATTCTTCCAGCTGAATTGACATGAAGGGTTGACCATCTATGCAAGTCTTGCTTACTTTTTTCCATACAGACGGCAAAATTTTGTTGATAAAGAGCTTTATATTTACTTGTGATGTTTACCCCTAGATATTTAAACTGATCTGTGCTGATAAAAGGGAAGGTGTCCAATCTAATATTGTATGCTTGAGAATTCACTGGGAAGAGCACACTTTTATTCAAATTGATTCTGAGACCAGAAATCTTTTGAAATTCTGTTAGTGCCGTTAGGACTGCAGGCACAGTATTTTGTGGGTCTGATATATACAGTACCATATGATCCCTTGAGAAATTGATTGGATGTGGCTTCAGTGTTACAGATACCACAGATACTATATAACTCCCCACTAGTTTTTCTATTAAAAAATACTACTTAATGCTTAATATACAAAGTGGGGATGTGTGTGTTTATGCTGCGGTTATCATTAATAAAGGCTGTGCTGTTGCTTGACACACAGATGATGGCTGCTGTAGTTTTACACTGATGACTCCTTTTTATGTTTATGCCATTTTATGTTGGCATGAATGAATTAAAATAAAGTCTGCCTTTATTTTAGAGCTTTAAAATATTTGCATAAAGTGATTGCATTTTCAATTTCAATTCTGACATCTTAAATGTAATGCTGCATGATGACATGTTTTTCAGTCAGTATTAACATTATGAAACCATCAGTATTACTCAGCATTAATACTTTATTGACTTGTATTTAGTTATGTGTAATTCCTAAATTATGTTTCTAATTGATCTATGTAAGGCATAAATACAAATATTTTTGTTATTAAAATTTTCAAATTAATTTTGTTGTGTGTTCTTAAGAACATGACCCCTATCTGTTTGAAGAATTATTAGAAGCTTTGCATAACAAAAATACCATAGGTTAACTACACTTAAAGCCATATTTAATTCAATAAATTCTAATTAATATTTACTTGTAGTTCCCTTAAAACAAGTTATTTTAATGTCTTTTATGTGCATTTCTATGCAGTTGATTTGGTCACCTATATAACCCGATTCCAGTGGGATATGGCAAAATATCCAATTAAGCAGTCCTTGAAAAATATTTCAGAGATTATCGCAAAGGTAAGAACACTATGTGGTGTTTTTTTAGTTTCTTGCCTTTTTTTCTTTCTTCCATCAGGTAATTTAGTTTGCTGTTGTTACCTTACACTTTCTATCCATTACTAGTAATGTTTTAAATGAGAAAACTACTGCTCTGGTTTACACTGGCAAAATTCCTGCCTCATTACCATACTCATAACTCAATGGGGCTTTGCTTTGATGGGCTGCCTGTACAGAGACTGGAACCAACTTGGCAGAAAAATACATGAAAATCAACTGTACAGAACAATCCATGTCAAAATATCACTTATCTGGCATAATTCTCAAAGAAATGCTGAAATTCTTTGAAGAGATGGAAGTCTGTTTTAGGATAGGAGAATGTATAAATGGAAATTATGAAAAATTTGGTTTAGCTGTAAGTTTGAACACTTTCTTGCATTAAAGGAGAGCATGTAAAGAAAGTATAGGTATGTGAATGGAGATAAGCAGATACTGTAGGTTGGATGTATATAAATACAAAATAAAGTGATTCACATTATATATTACATGTGACTTTGGAGGCTTGTTTAGAGTTGAGTTGATCTTTATTCAAGAAAAGCATTTACTTACAGTATTTAGGTAGCACCCTGTATGAATGTGAATCACCGTATAAAATATATTGTGCAGTTGAATGGCACCAGTCCACCTATGGTCCATTATGTTGTTCTCAAAAAAGACACTTTTTTCCCATGACACTCAGTGTATTGTCTGCTACTCTGCCATGTTTCTGTAAATAATAATAAAGTGTAAGCCAAAAGATTACAGTGGATTCACCTTAAAGAGCGTCCAGTGTTGGGGAGTAACGAAATACATGTAACGGCGTTACGTAATTAAATTACAAAATAAATGTAACGGTAATACATTACAGTTACTGTATAAAAATGTGTAATTCAATTACAGTTACTTGTGTAATTTTTCAGAATTACAATTTAAGTTACATATTAAAAATGTCAGCAAAGCCTTTATGAAATATGAAATAATATTTTTTTGCCTGTTTCGCACGTTTTCATTAGGCCTATAAACATCGTCCTTTTCCATTCCCCCCCCCTCCCACAGACAATAATTATTTCTGATAGGCTCTCCTATCACGTCTATAATTGCAGCGCCAGCGCCATCACCTCAGTCTGATAGCAGATGCCTGGGCATGTTGTGATCTGAGTTTCAAACTACTACTAGCAATGTCTAATAAAACTGCATTTCACAGCTGGAAATTTAGAAAACATTTCAGATATGTCGCGGAAAAGGGCATAAATCTAACTGTGCAATGTAATGCTTGTTTGCCGGCTATCAAGATGTTGTCCACATCGAAAACCTCAATGTCCAACCTCAGGAAACATCTAGAGGTAAGTGCTGCTTGTAAGAGCAAACGGAAAGTTTTTTTTTAGCAATGAAGCCTTCACATTGTCACACAGTCACAGACGCCACGCCACTTTTCACAGCCACACGCTTTTAATGTGCCCAAATGCAGATGTAGCCTATGGCTATTTTAGCTCCCTATTTCGGTTCACTTTAAGCTAGCTACTCTAGATAGCTAGCTAAGGAGGTTGTTGAGCCATATTACGCACTTTCCCTCCCATTTTGTCAGTTTTGATATTAGCGTGCCTGACTTGCTATATGTAATTTAAAATGTGCCTGGAATGGTAGATTTTAACAAAGACTACGCATTGTCCAAGTTTTACATGTATTGTCTTGAATGCAAGCGATCGGCTACTTCAGCATTTGTGATTGAAAAATAGACTGTAAAATGTTTTGTCTAGTAAAAAGTAACATGTTTTTTGTAAAGTGTAAACACAATAGTGGTGCACCATAGTCAATGTCTACCCCATAATTTAGTTTTAATTAATAATAACCACCATTTAATGCTACTACTACTACTACTACTACTACTACTACTACTACTACTACTATTAGCTTAAATGCAGAATTTGTTGGCTATGTTTTTTTTGAAGTGTCCAAGCATAAGTATTCTGATTTACAGTATCAGCAATGATTTATTTTACAGTTTTTACACTTTTATTTAAGTTTTTATTATAGACAAAAAGCTAACAAAGACACATTCCAAAAGAGTTAAGAGCTGCTTATTAAAGTACTGCTTATTGTTTCTTATTTTAATTTTCATTGTAGACAAAAAGCTAACAGAGACACATTCCAAAAGAGCTGCTTATTAAAGTAGTTTCTGATACCTACAATGTTAAAAAGAAATCAAAATGTGTGATTTAAAAAAAATGTTTAACAGTAAAATGTATCTTGAAGTCTGACCTTGTGGTGGTTATTATAGTGTCTTTATGAAAGTTCTGATGTTACTTTGTGTATTAAAAGAGGATCAAAAGTGTTTAACTATTTTAAATAAGAAATTCGGTGTGAATTATCCCATAACTCTGTTGTTTGATGTCCCCCAAGTGCTGTCAGCTGGAAAAAGAATTTAAAAAATTGATACAACATACTGTACAACATAGACTGTAATAGTCTGGCAACTAACAATAAGTGGATGTGACACAATAATTAACTTTCAGATTATTTTTTCTCTGCTTCATTGATGTAAGAGATATTGGTCCATTATTCGGTCTATGCTGCATCAAAGATTTTTTTTCTTCCTATATACAGGCAGCATTCAGTCACCTTGAACAACAGGGCTATGGACTGATTCACACTTGATTTCACCATAAAGATTATTACTGTCAGGTTTGAAATTGAAAATGGATACATACAAGCAGGCTACGGGTACAGAATACCCATCCAAAAATTGGAAAAGTAATCAAAAAGTAATTAAAAAGTAATTAGTTACGTTACTCAGAACAAGTAATTAAAATAGTTACACTACTATTACATTTTGAACAGGGTAACTTGTAACTGTAACGAATTACATTTTTAAAGTAACCTTCCCAACACTGAGAGCGTCCTCGTACTGTTGAAGTTGTGGATAGATTACGTAAAAATTTTTTAGTGAATATTTTCAGTTTTCTTAAATCTGACGAATTTTAATGTGTTTAAGAGCAAATCCTAAACATGGTTTTAAAATTTCTGCAGAGTGTCATTTTAATGTAATTTTAATATTTTTATCTTAAAAAAAAAAAAAAAAGTTTAAATGAAATGTTTGAGAAAATCATGTTATAAAAACTGTACCATTTTGTTATTTCTGTCTTACATCATAGTCATGAGCACTAAAGCTATAACCATGTGCTGCTGAAAGCTTTCATGCACCATCTGGCATCCGAGGCATTAGATTAAATTGTCTGTTTTTAATTTAACAAGAAATTTCAGGGACATTATAATATTCACAAACTTGCCAAAGACTTATCTGTCAGCAGTTGTTGATGATGTTAGATTATCACAAAAGACACAACTCAACTCCACTATGTATGTAGTTTACCTTTATATAGGAAACAAGATGAAAGGGGAAATAAAAGAATTCCCATCTAGCTGCATGAAATACCAATTGAACCTTAACAGCAATATCTGTGAGCCGAGCATTGAGGACACAAACACTTAAGTGTAGGTTAAAAGTGCTTAAGTAGTTTTAGTTGCACTCAGTCAAGCAGAGGATCAAAAACCCAAAAGTGGAAAAAGTACCGAGTTCTTCAATAAATAAATTACCAAACAGAAACATGTATTCAATCTGGAGGTTAAAAATGTTCAAATAATAAATACATCTATAAAACAGTGTTTAAAACCCTCTTTCGGGTTCCATCCGCTAAAACAATCACGAGCCATGGTGCTTCTTTCTAAAAACTGACGTGTCCTCCTCTTAGCCCTACCGTCACATGGGAGCCCACTCCGAGAACTGAGAAACCCCAAGGAACAGGAGCGACCCCTGTTAAATAATTGCCAGCTGCACACTACTTTTCAGGCCAGATCAAACCACCTGCCTCAACTCGTCATATGCACCGGCTCCTCCCCAAACCTCCCATTTTTTTTCTCTTTCAATTTTAACATCCAAGTCTGTCAGTATTTCTTTTCTGTTTCTCAGTTTTTCTGCTGTTTCCTGCCCAGGATCCTTTTATCCTTCATTTGCTTGCAGGTGCTATGATTATGGACCCCAGAGTTTTAATGAGGCAATTCATTGCCATGCATGACCACATATGAATGCTTGGCTTGCCAATTACTCACTAACACCTCAGAGCCACTCTGTCATTCTACTGTTCACACCTATACCCCTTCAATCCATTTATTAAAAGAAACATTCAATGCTAACAAATCTAAATGCGTCTTATCTCATAATCAGAGTTTTTTTTTTTTTTGTTTTTGTTTTTTACCATCATAAACTGCCTATTGTGGGTCAGATATTCAGAAAACCACTAGAACTGATCACATGGCAACATTTACCACCATTCTTTTTAAGCTTTTACCAAGGAGAAGAAAAATGATTATGATCCTGAAATACAATATTAAATTATTATTTTATGTTATATATTAATATCTTAGTAGCAAAAAAAAAAAAATCTATCATTTACTAGGTGTCAGCTTTTGGGTTATACAGCAGTTTTTCATTTGGATACCATGTTTTGATACATTGCAATGATTTCATCATTGTTAATAGTGCTATCTTTCTTGGAAAAACTAGAACCTCAGATACCTTTCATAGTCCATATAAATTTCAGAGTTTAGGTATAACAAAATTGAGATTGGAAAACTTTGTTTAGCTATTACTATTTATACAGGCAATGTGACCTACATTTTCAACAATTGAAACAGTATTGGAAACAGGAAAATAACATCTCACTCTTTGCATATATCCAGCATTGCTTGGGGCACTATTCTTTGGGTAGGTATATGAAGAATTAAGTGCTGTCATCTCTGTAAGTAGACCCAAGCTGACAGAGCTTAAATTAAACTGTTCGAAATATTAAACCTGAACTAGATCCCTTTCTTTATGTCTCAGAAACCTGCAGACGTGGAATCCCCACTGTCCAACTCATTTTTTTTTTTTTTTTTTACAGTTTGATGCATATTTGCAGTGTGCTTCATTTGATGGGCAGAAAATGCCATGTGTTGTGAAAGTGTTTATTTTACAAATCTCCAGTTCTCAATGGAAGTGTTGAGTGGTTTGTAACCATAGCAAGCCTACTACAAAAATGAGTATAATTAGCATGTGAATGTGTTCGGTTTATGTGCTGACATTACAGTTATGTTTCACACTTCAATGTCATTAAAAACTAACATGACCAGCACACAACTATTTATAATATAAATATATATTAAGTTGTGCAACTTCCAATTCAGAATAAAAGGACAGTTATCCACTTTGTAACTTTGTCTTCATTTTAAAGAAACAGAAGTCCTGTAGCCCAGGCATGTCAAACTCACTACCATTGGTTGGCCACTTTGACCGCCATACGTGCGTCAGCGGGCCGCACTGTAACAAATACTATTATACAAAGTTACTGTAGCTTTCTTTCCAATACTGAAAACAGTAAGTCTTGAGTGATGTGGGGTTTTGGTAGGTTTCATTAATGAAAACAGTTGCTCACAAAGGTAAGTGCTTCCGAACTTAGACAGTACTCTCGATGCCAGCTTACGGATCTGCACATACAAGGGTGGCAGGTAAGCATACAAGCCTGGCACACCAACTTCATTGTATTTTGCCTTCAGAATAGAATCTGACTGCAGTTCATTCAAATCCATTTGGATATTCTCTGGTGCATTCTCAACGTTGTAAGAGTATGGTGTCGTAAACAGCGCAAAGTCCTGTTCGTAAGAACTGAAATCACGAAAACGCTCACTGAATTCATTGCTCCGTACTTCAAGTTGGAAAACAAATCCACCAAAAATCTAATTTTACTTTACTAAGTTTACTTCAAAGTTTATATTGTAAAATAAGTCGATATGCAAAAAGCCCTCTGACCTACACTAATTTTACAAACTCAAAATCACAAAAATTTGTTAATAAACAACTCACCAACTTCTCGCGTCCACTTCAGATCTTCAACAGTAGTCTGCACTAACTGTTCGTTACAATACTAGCACAAAATGACATAAAATTAGAGCAAAAAAACGTGAAAATATGCAAGCTATTACTACTCGTGATGGTCAGTTCTGCCTAGTGTCCAGTCTCAGCAGCCCGGCCAGTAGTGTAGCCTGCCAGGCTGCTGCAGCCTAGCTGCAACTCATTAACTTTGGTCAAGGCTCGCAGTGTCATGCCTAGGGTATCAAGGAGCTGACGCTGCAACTGCAACTATACTAGCAGATGACGTTTCCGGTACCATAATGCCATGGGCAAAAGCGCGTTTGTCAGAAGGCGGAAGAAAGGAAAGTCAATAAGTAACGCTGAAGATGCTGAATGATTCAATCACAAACGATAATAATCATTTTGTAGAAGTTTAGTGCTAACTAGGATCTATCATGCAGGCCGTGGGCCGTGTGTTTGACATGCCTACTTTTTATCTAACTCAGCTGGAGATTTTTTTAAACAAGCGTTTAAATAAAAAACAAATTACATAATATTCTCAAATCTGCTTAATGTAGTTCATTGTCTTGCAGCATTAGGAACAAGCCCTATACAGGGTGCAAGTACATTGCAGGAAAACTACAGAGTGTAAACTTAACAAATTTCAAGTTAACATACAGCTACACCAGTTTTACCAAGCTACCCACTGCTATAGTATCAGTTCAGCTTTTTCTGTAAATGCAGTGGTCAAAGAGCTGTGGCTGTGTTTTCACTGGAAGGTTTGAAGTGCAAGTCCTGTGATTTGTTTGCTTAGGGTGAACTGAAAAATATATTTATTTAAAGAACTTTTGTAAAAAGATAAATTCTAATTATATCAATCCTATCTACTTTTTAACTATTGTTGTTTCCAAACAAAAATGTGTAATGGCATGTCTTGAGTGCTGGAGGCTAGGGTTTGATCCTAATATCAGGTTAAGACCTTTTCTTAAGGCAGGATTTCAGCAACCTGTGGCAGCATGCCACAACATGCATACGATGCTATTTCCAGTAGCAACCGGAAGATCGATAGTCAATCGTCTACAAAATGTAACATTTATATATACAGTACACCCCCAAAATTAGCGGGTATTATATTCCTAGAGCACCCGTGAATTGTGAAAACCGTGAATTTTGGATGTGGTTAAAAAAAGCCTATTTTTATAGTTTAAACCCTAAATATGCCCCCAAAACACTTTAATTTCAAACTCAGCTTAATACATTACCTAAAAAGAAGAATGTAAAGGTAAACCTGCATACTGTACAGTACTGTACTGATATGACACCCGCAGTGCTGGAATGTAAAATACCAATGTTACCGCCACATGTACTGTAATTCATGCAAGCGCGTTTTCATTGCCAGAAGCGTTCAGGGCGTTTTGACGGCATCTTGGGGCTTTAACCCTTAAACTGCCACATACTTAGGGGGGTTAATGCATCCCTGGACAGCAAATACTTTTTTGCTGCACTTTAAGTAAACATCAAATTCACAAAGAAAAAATGAAATTTTAATGGAACACATTTTTTTCATGTAAAGATCATCATAATTACTGCAATACTAATCATTTTACACACTGCTAATGAACTGTAAAAACTTTTTAAAAAACTACTGGAACAATATGTACAAAGTGCAACTAACGCCATGGATGAAACTCAGTAAATCACCGAGCCAACTGCGCTTGAACTGGCTGCACTCAAGCACAAAGAGGTAAGCGCTGATGCTGGCAGGCTAGTCTAGTGCAGCGGCTCAATCCCAAGGACGGTGAGGCTGCAGGGTATTATGCTTGGTCACAGAATTGCACAGAAACACAGGAGATTGTAGAGAGAGGAACTTTATACAAACACTTCAAACAAACGAGCTCAGTCTTGTGCTAATTGCTGGAGACTTGAACCTTGTAATGCTGGATAAATCATTACCTGCCTTCTCCCAGTATGTGGATTGTAACAGCCGGGGAAATAGGACTATTGACCTACTGTATGCAAACGTTAAAGACGCATACAGCGCCACCCTGCTGCCTGCGCTTGGGAAAGCAGATCATGACCTGGTTCTGCTTCAGCCTTACTACAAACCAAGAATGAAGGCGCTACCTACAACCACACGATCATTCAGAAAGTGGTCCCCTGAGGCAGAGCAGGCTCTGAGAGACTGCTTTGGAACTACAGACTGGGATATACTGCTGGGGTCACATAGTGAGAATGGACATTGTAGTTCCATTGTAGTCCACAGTACGCTACTATGCTAACAACAAGCTATGGATTACAAGTGACATCAAGGTCTTTTGAACCAGAAGAAAAGGGCTTTTAAAGACGGTGATCACCATGAGCTCAAACGCGTGCAGAAGGAACTCAGAGTCCAGCTGAGGACGTCGAAGGAGCAGTACAGGAGAAAGCTGGAGCAGAAATTGCAGAATAACAGCATGAAGGAAGTGTGGGATGGGATGAAGATCATCACTGGCTGCAGCTCGAAGCAGGGTGCCACCTTTGAGAGAGACGTGGAGAGAGCAAACCAAATGAACAACTTCTGTAACAGGTTTGACCATCCTAACCCACTCTCACCTCGGAGTACTTCATCCTCCAACCATCCTTCTGCTGATAACAGCATAGGTGAGACATCCCCACCCACAATTACAGCAGCACAGGTGAGCAGAGAGCTGAGGAGACTTCGTGCCAGCAAAGCAGCGGGTCCAGATGGAGTATCGCCACGACTGCTGAAGGCCTGTGCGCTGGAACTGGGGAGTCCTCTACAGCGCATCTTCAACCTGAGCCTGGAACAGGGGAGAGTCCTGAGGCTTTGGAAAACATCTTGTATCACCCCAGTCCCAAAGGTATCACGTCCTAGTGAGCTTAATGACTTCTGGCCTGTTGCTCTGACGTCACATGTGATGAAGACCATGGAGTGGCTGCTGCTTCACCGCCCGAGGCCACAGGTCCGCCACGCCCTCGACCCTCTGCAGTTCGCATACCAGGAGAAGGTGGGAGCGGAGGATGCCATCTATATGCTACACTTATCCCTACACCGATCCCTCTCCCACCTGGACAGAGACAGTGGTGCTGTAAGAATTATGTTTTTGGACTTCTCTAGCGCCTTCAACACCATCCAACCACTGCTCCTTAGGGACAAGCTGACTGAGATGGGAGTAGACTCACACCTGGTGGAATGGATCATGAACTGTCTTACAGACAGACCTCAGACAAAAACAAAGCAAACTGGTAATCAAACAGAAAATAAAGAACGCAATGAAAACAAATGAAATAAATGAAAACAATACCACCCCTGTTCCCCTTACGACGATTACACATTAAATACAACAAAGCACAAACAAAACATACATAGGAAGTCATGAAAAACGTTCATGAAAAACAGCAACAGATGAAATGTAATGAGGAAAATAGTCCAGAGATCCGCACGTTGAATGGGAATGTAAAGATAGTCCTACCGCTAGTTCCTGAAATGGTGAAGACGGGTTCAGGAGCGCTCCTTTCTTTGCAGGATGGCCATGAATCCACTTACAGTCCTCATGTACACAGGAAGACAATCCAGACGCATGAAACGATCCAGGACAAAATGAATAAATACAGGTAATCCAAAAGAAGAAGACAGACAGAAACTTGTAACACAAATTACAAAAACTTTTTTTTTTGCTTTGGCTCACCAGACCCCTTTTTAAAAGCCGCGCTGACATCCTTTGACCCCAACAACCCCAGCACCCTCAGCAGAAGACC
>JANRMT010062842.1:36710459-36726351 GCA_026402145.1 Polypterus bichir lapradei
CAGGGGACGTTTCTTTTTTTGCTGAGTATATATATATATATATATATATATATATATATATATATATATACACACACGTATAGTAGCAAATCGTGCTTGTGAAAATTTCCAAGAATAAAAGCGTTAATGAAATGATGACGAGGGAGAGAAGTAGGGCTGCACGATAACAGAAAAAATGATTATCACGATTATTTTGCTCAAAATTTTTATCACGATTAATAATGACGATTATTCCTTTGGTAATGAACTTTTATTCACTTGTGTATTCTTATTGCACTTTACAGCCACAAATAAAGAAAAATAAACCAAACATGTTTAGATTGGAGAGTTTTTCTTAGCTTTGGTAAATAAATAAAATTAAACTGCCTCTTTTACATCAACTTGTAATAAAATCAAATAAGAATAAAAAATTTTTACAACATGTTACAGATTTTTGGCTAAGAACACAAGCCTGTCAACTTGATCGGGCTTTAGGGAAGACCGCAAGCAAGTAACTACATTTCCACCGGAACTAAAAGCCCTCTCTGAAGGAGAGCTTGTGGCTGATATGCACAAGTATTTTTTTGCCACTTTTGAAAGCCTTGGGTAGATCTTTTCATGTTCTTTCCACTATTTTAATGGGTCCCCCTCACTATCCAGGTAGCTTGACTGCAAGTAAGATTCCTGCTCAAAGGCTACACTGGATTTCTGTTTGTTAGGTGGCAAGGCTTGTTCAGCAGTTTTAAAGTAGCTTCCTAAATTCATCTTTTTCTTTGGGGCACATCCAGTTTCAGCATCCTCCTCGCTGGTCTCTTGTGCTGTTTCTTGGGGTTTAGAACAAATTTAACTAATTGAGACTCAAAACACTAATATAGATCTCAGTGCAGCTCATTTTTATTACCATCATTGCCAAAGTCTGCATCTCAGCTTTGAGTCTGGATTGAATTGTTGTTTTGTTGTCCTCAGCCGTGTATCTCATCTTAAATCGTGGATCCACCGTAGATGCCATGTCCAATAGAGCTTGGATGTCTGGGTCACTGTATTTTTCGTTTCGGTACTCCAAAATTTTAGACTTGATTGCTCTTGACAGGTCAGTATCATCATCCTTAACTTTCAAGATTGATGCGTTGAAAAGATGAACTGGCTTAACAAATGACCCGCTGACGTACTTCTCGCCAGACAGTGCATCTGTAAAATTAACTAGAGGGTGCAAGGATTTGTTGATTGCCTCTAGTACATCCATGTCCTGCCATGTTGGGATAAGATGACGAGACTTCTTGTCAGAGGACAGGACATGTGCAATGGCCTTTTGCTGCTCGATGATTCTCTCTATCATGGCCTGACGTGATCCCCACCTTGTTGGACACTCTGTTTTCAGTGAGTGCTCTGGGAGTTTCATCTCCTTTTGTGCAGCTAAAAACTCTCTCTTACGCTTCCAGCTGTAAGAGAAGGAGCTCACCAACTTTTTACAGAGCCCCACAGCCCGGTCAATTCTTGAATCCTTCATGGCATTCTCTTCAGGAAATAAACATGATCAGAAAAAAAAAACATTAAGACTCAGGAATACTCTTGTTGTTTATGCAACTTTTGATCAGAAATAAAAAATAATGTTTATTTCACTAATTATATACAACTACATAAGACAATTATCAAACATTTATTAATAAATAATAAACACTTATTGTAAACTCATCTGGGTTCACAAACATTGACATAATAGTATTTGACTAATCAAATATTTTTTAACTTTTAAATGTATCTAATTTGATAGATTAGTAGAATAAAAATGATGATTGTTATACTGTAGACATATGACTTATTGTCATTATAATGTGTCATTATAATCAGGGATGCACATAACTTTTTGAGTGTGTTCCTCAGGTGAGTAGCAGCAGCTGGTGTTTGGTACGCACTCCGCAGCGAGGTCTTAATAAGTGCAGATCGCTCCCTTAAGGTTTTGTGGTTTTTATCGTCATTGTGCAACTTGACGGAACACAAGGTTGCGTCTTGAGTGTAATATGCATTAAACAAATGTATTGCGTTTCATTAAAAATGGTATGAAAGAATCAGTTGTTCTTTTGTGATAAAACCGAAATAAAATAAAATAAAATGCTATTTGAGTACGTATCTAATATCACGTGAGTGTATGGCGCTTAAATATCGTTTAATAAATAACGTCACTGACTAAAGACTGTTGGTGAAGAGCGCACGGTCATTTGGCCGTCTTAAAGTAGCCGAAAATGCTCACAGCTGCGTCTCCTTTAAAAATTACCACTGCCACAAGCGGAAGATCCGCAAAATTATTTTATTTCGAAACGAAACCACTTTGTATGGTGCTTTCTGCCGGTGCAGAATAGGGTCCTGAGTCGGAGGAATAAACACTTTTTGAACATAAACGCAGTACCTAAACCAAAAGGACATAAAACAAATGGTGAAGGTGAAATTTTAATCGCACGCTGTCAAAAAACGGTCACAGTCAAGAGCTCTTCTGTTTTGTACGCGAAAGCGCTGTAGTAACAGAATGACGTTAAGCGTTCATCATTTTTGCCACGCATGCATACCTGCGTACCAGTTATGTGCACCCCTGATTATAATATCACTAAAACAACAACAACAATTAATATTTTTAAATTGTTAAATTGTTTCAATATATCTGGGAAAAAAACATACAACTTACCGATGGCTAAATGAAGTCTGTGACCAAAGCAGTGTAGCCTCGGCCAGTTATTCACAGATGCTGCCCTAATCATATTAGCTGCGTTGTCCGTTGTGATGCACACAAGTCTTTCTTCCACCAAGCCCCAGTGGACATCGCTTCTTTGAGGCCCACTGCAGTAACCGCTGTATGGTCTTGTGGGAAAAACGAAGTTTGCAAAAGCTTGCTTTTCATCTCAAACTCGCTATCAATAAAATGAACTGTCAAGCTCAAATACGGTTCCGCAGTTCTGCTTGACCATAAGTCGGTCATGGCAGCAAAATATTCAAGGCTGAGCCTGAGAATTTCTCTTTCTATTTCTTTTCGGCATTTCGCATACAGCGAGGGCAGCACAACATTGGAAAAATGGTTGCGTGAGGGAATGCTATATCTTTTATCAAGTGTTGCGATCATTTTTTTAAACCCCTCACTGCTCACGGTGGTTATTGGACACATATCCCTGGCTATATGGTACGTGATCGCCTCTGTTATTTCCCGGTGTCTTTGCGAGCTAGGCAGATATGGTATTGCATTGAACAATGTCCCTGATATTGTTGTCTGTGTTGTGGATGTCTGGTAATTTTTTGTTGTTGCTGTTTGTGCCTTCAGTTGTTGAAATTCTTAATAGTGTACTTTGTGGTGGCTTTTAAGGTGGTTGATGAGGTTTGTTGTGTTACCTTGGGACGTTTGGACGGAACAGGAGCAAAGTTTGCACAAGACTCGTACCTGATCAACATCACATTCCTCGAAACCGAAATAGTTCCAGACAACTGCGTATGACCCCTTTTTAGGAACTAACGATTGCACTTCTGCACCTTCCTCACGTTGCTCCGCCATCATATGTTTATTCTGACTGACTGTTATTGCTGCTATTGACTTCTACTGCTTCAGAAAGCGCTTGCAATCTAGACGCAGTAACGTCATAGTGACGCAGTCCAATCCATAAACTCCGCCCATAAAAAACAGTTTGGTCTTTATACTGTAAAATCGCGACGATATTTATTAACTGATCGTGGGTCATAAATATCGTTATCATGACAAAAAAAAAGATTAATCGTGCAGCCCTAGAGAGAAGAACATCACACATTACAGTAAGAAAGGAGATTATTTTGATAAGTAGTGACTTGTGAGAGGACTCAATATTAGAGTAGTCACATGATTAGTATGGGATGTTATTATAGTCACTTACAACAGCATGAATATTTACAATACAAAGTGTAACATGAACACGTTAACAGAACATATTGGATAAGAAGGGAAATGCAGGGCACATGTAAACCAGTATGTCTGAAATGTGGCCATCAGGTAATGTAGTAAACTGACTATAATAGTTGTCGGAAAATGCAATTTGTTTCATAAACGTTATTGTCAGCGAAGATATTCCCCTGTGTGTAATCCGCAAGTACCTGTACATTTAACCCGGGTTTTGATGTTAGTCTGGAAAATGTAGTGTACAACTGACCATGAGTAAAAACAGGGCCTGGTAAATAAACTCCTATGTTATTAAACATATGTCGTTATGATTTGGTGATAGTTATACAATATGCTAAACAAACGGGTAATTGCCTATGCCGTAATATAAAGGGAATATCTTGTTTTTAGTTGTCAGTGTTTTGGAATCCCTGTAGTTTTTCCATTGTAATATTTCTTGTTGTCTGCTAGTGTGCCACTGCTCTTCAGAAAGGTTGTGTGTGTAATTCATTTTTCATTCACTGTCTAGGTGCAAGACTTGCTGCCGCTGATCTTCGGATAATGTCGCTCTGTGGTTTGTAATACATTGTCTTTGTTCTAAGGCATCTTGCCTGTGCTGGTTCATCTGGCGTGATGTAGATGTTTCTGCTTCTGTGCATTGGTGTGAGTATGTTGGCTGGCAAGACTGTTTCTGTTGGTCGCAGCTAGGCTGTATGTGCATTTACATTTTATCAGCAGGCTTACGTTGAAGTGAAGGAAAAGGAGGTGTAAAATGGTAGTGTCATAATGCAGTTTCAGTCAGTAACAAAGTATGCACCAAATAAAACGTTAAATACCACATCCAATAATTGGTCACATTGAAAAATTGAAGACTTGAAGGTAAGCCTAAGACCAAAACTCTGCCAGGAACACTGATTCCTCACTATTGTTGTGGAGGGATATAGTAATTGTGGCAACTGTTGTTTATATTGAGCATGGACAGACACAAGCAAAATAATGTAAAGATATAGTGTGACAGTGCGGGTTGATTCCATGTTCCTTGTCTCATTTGGGAGCCTCTTGAACCCTCAACCGTCGATAGTCAAAACTGAGGTGACTAAGCCAGATAAGGACACACACATGCAGCAAGGGCTAGGTTCAAAAAGTGAACTAGTGCTTTTAATAAAAGTCCAACAAAAACCAGTGTTTCATAGTGCAGTGCTTCAATCTTCAATCAATAAATAATCCATAAGAACACCAGTGAAGTTTAAAAACACTCATAATAAATAATCCACTAAAACAACAATGTTAAAATCCAGAGACAATTCATAAAGATTGTGAACCCCAGTGCTTCTCACTAAACCTGGTATCTCCTCCCCTTATCCTTTTCGGACCTCGTAGGAGGAGGAGATACCCAGCGACAGGTGTAGTCACCCACTTTTTTCTGGCTCGGGTTCCCATCTCCATATCTGTTGCATCCATGGGGTGCTGCGCCAAGACACATACATCTCTTGCTGTAAGTCCATTGTCATTGTAGATGCTGGTATGTAAGACGGGATCAAGCATGGATCAAACACGTGCCGAAAGGAATCTCTCAGTCCAAAAGTTAGTTTTAAAAAGTTCAGTGAAAATTCAAAGCAAACAGTCCCCATAAGAATAAAGAAGAAGGTTGTTACACACGTGGAATAAAAGGCAAAAAAGGATAAGTGTTTCTTTTTGTTAAACTTCAATTGTTTCTATGACTAAGGATGAATTATATTATTATGTTTTACTTCCCATTCAGTATGTTCTAAATATACAGCTCTGCACATGCAACTGAGCACGTTAAGGCACAGTTTAAATCCGTGTGCCCTCCATGCCTTAGACACGGCAAGGCTGGTCACTAACTGAGACTGATCTATGGTCAGAGAGACAAGAAATGGTTAGAATATACCAATTCATTTCAGCTTGTGGTGGTTAGTCTTAGACTATGCACGTTTTTATAGGCAAATGGTTAATGTAACTTAAATAACTAGCAAATGGCTCTTACAGGCATCTACAGGTGACAGAGTGTTTTGGGCCATTCCTACTCCCAGGAGAGCACTCAGTAGGAGCACCCATTCCATAGCCTCCAGCTCCTGTAGACACCTACCTCTCACTCTTGTCAACACGGGTCTCTCTCTCTCCCTCCTTTTAATCTATGTTTTCTCCTTTCATCCTTCTAAACTTTGTCTTTCTCTTTTTCTTCTTTTGCTAATCTATTTTCTTCTTTCATCGCCTGTGTGAAATGTGTGTTTGTCCTTTTTTGCCTCGTTATAATCTGTAATTAAAATGATTTTTCATTTAATTTTATGTAAGGAGAAAACAGTATAGACCAGATTGTCTAAGTGGAATAAAAATAATATACATTGTATATACAGTAATCCCTCCTCGATCGCGGGGGTTGCATTCCAGAACCCCCCGCGATAAGTGAAAATCCACGAAGTAGAAACCATATGTTTGTATGGTTATTTTTATATATTTTAAGCCCTTGGAAACTCTCCCACACTGTTTATAAATATTTTCCACACAGTTATACAGTAAACCCTCATTTATCGCAGTTAATCCGTTCCAGACTCTACCGCGATAAATGAATTTCCACGAAGTAGGATTCTTTTATAAATTGAATATTTTCGCAGTTAGAGCATAGAAAACCTGTTTATGACCTTCTAAATACGTTTTTTAACATTATTAGAGCCCTCTAGACATGAAATAACACCCTTTAGTCAAAAGTTTAAACTGTGCTTCATAACAAAACAGAGATGACAGTTCTTTCTCACAATTAAAAGAATGCAAACATATCTTCCTCTTCAAAGGAGTGCACGTCAGGAGCAGAGAATGTCAGAGAGAGAGAGAAAAGTAAACAATCAAAAATCAATAGGGCTGTTCGGCTTTCGCCCCGCAAGGAAGGGATCAATGTGAAGGTAGTCTTTCAGCATTTTTTAGAGGAGCCTCCGTATCTTCTAAGCAAACAGCCTCTGTGCAAACAGCCTCTCTGCTCACACCCCCTCCTTCAGGAGCAGAGAATGTCAGAGAGAGTGAGAGAGACTGAGAAAAGCAAACAATCAAAAATCAATACGTGCTGTAATACGTGCGATATAGCAAGGGATCACTGTATATATGTGTGTGTATATATACAGGGTCCACCTGTGTCCAATCAAAGTGTCACATGATGTCTTTATAATTAGAGTGCAGTGGACTGTGTAGTGTAGCAATTGGTCTTGTTCTGGTAGGGCAGACTAACAGAGGGACACCATGAGAAGGTTTGCTACATGCCCCCCAACTCTAGAGATCAGATGGAATAATGAAGTACTGAAGAACACCAAACATCCTGTTTACTTAGGCATCACTCTGGACAGGGCACTGTATTTTAAAGAACATATCTTTAAACTCGAAAAGAAGATATCCAGCAGGACTAATCTCCTTAGCAAACTAGCAAACGCATCCTGGGAGGTAGACCCTAAGACACTGCAATCAACGGCCATGGCACTCGGTTATTCAACAGCAGAGTACAGTAGACCCCTGCTAAGTCGTGGTTAAGAGTTCGCAGCCACAGTCATTCGCGGATTTTTTCCTTAGAACCTAATAATTTTTAGTGGAAACCGCAAATATCCTCCGCAATTTTTATGGCTTTTTTTCATGGCAATATTGTACTGTAGAGAGAAGAGGAAGCAGCTGTAGAGAAAACCAAATTGGGATGGTGAAAGTAGCCAATAGAATTTGAAACTGCAACTCCCAGCAGTCGCTGCAGTGGCTCTGATTGGTCTTCTGCTGAGGGTAGTGGTCAAAGGATGTCAGCGCGGCTTTTAAAAAGGGGGCCGGTGACCAAAAGCGCAAAAAAAAAAAAAAAAAAAAATTTTTGTAATTTGTGTTCAAGTTCCTGTCCGTCTGCCTTTTGTTGGGTTACCTGTACTTATTCTTTTTGTCCTGGATTGTTTCACATGCGTCTGGATTGTCTGCCGTCTACCTGTGCACATGAGGACACATGTGGACTACTGCTAGGGCTATCTGTACATTCCCATTCAACGTGCGGATCTCTGGACCATACATTTTCATCATTACATTTCATCCATTGTGTTTTTCATGATTTACTGTGTGTGTTTTGTTTGTGCTTTGTTGTATTTAATATGTAATCGCCGTAAGGGGAACAGGGGTGGTATCGTTGTTTTCTTATTTTATTTATTTTCATTACATTCTTTATTTGCTGTTTGATTACCGGTTTGCTTTGTTTTTGTCTCTCAAGGCTGGGTGCGTCGTTAGAATTTTCACCATAAAAATTAATAAATCACCATCTTCTCGATTGCGGCTTCTTGCGCATCGCTACACTTACTTAAAAGCCCGAGCAGCAAGTGTCTTTTTTGGCTGATTGCTTTGTTTCTCTCCCTTCCCCCAAGCATTTTCTGCTTGGGGGGGTTGCTCGCTTCCCTATGATGTTTGTCTTTTGTTTAATCGATAACTAACTGCATGAGACATGTTTGTTTGAAGTGTTTGAATGAAGTTCAAACTGCACTAAGACTAGCCTGCAAGCATCTCCAGGTATTTGTTCCCTTGACGGGACACCACTGGACCAGATTACTGAATATAAATATCTGGGAATTTGGCTGGATAATACTCTGTCTTTCTCAAAACACATTGACAATCTGAAGTCTAGGATTAAATTGAAACTTGGGTTCCTTTATAGAATGCGTTCTGCATTTACATCATCTGCTAGGAAAACTTTGGTTCAAATGACAATCCTTCCCTTGTTTGACTATGGTGATGTTATTTACAGATCAGCATCCAAAGGCCTGCTTCAGAAGCTCGACGTTCTTTATCACTCTGCCATCCGGTTTATAACAAATGCTCCTTTCAAAACCCATCATTGTACCCTGTATTCTTCTCTCAACTGGTCTTCATTGTGCACCCGCCGTAAAGTCCATTGGCTTATGATTATTTACAAAACTCTCCTTGGTTTTTCCCCTCCTTATTTACAGGAATTGTTACACTTTTCTTCTTCTGTGTATAATACTCGTTCTGCTAATCTGATTCTGCTGACAGTTCCTAAGGCTACTTCTGTATTTGGCCTGTCGTCTTTTCAGAATGCTGCTGCTAGAGACTGGAATGACCTGCAGAAAATGTTAAAACTGAATAATTTCATTCCTAAATCAGTTTTCCAATCACGGATTTCAGCTTATTATAAAGATGTGTGTCGCTGTTACTTAGGCTAGCTGCTCCAATTCACTGCTGCTCTATTCATTGTTGCTCCAATGTTCTTATTGTTTATATAATATTTTTATGACTTTTTTTTTTTTTTTTTTTCTTTCGTAATTTTGTTTATATTGTATATGTGTATCTTTTTTAATATGTTTTATTTTATTTATTTTTTTTTTCTTTCTTACCCCCCCCATTTCCCTCTTAAGGCTTTGCCCTTTCCAGGCCACAGTTGTAAATAAGAAACATGTTCTTAATCTGTTTTGCCTGGTTAAATAAAGGTAAATAAATAAAATCTGGGCTTATCTCTGTCTGCTTGCATGCAGCCAGTTTAATCTCAGTTGACTCAGTGATTTACATCCATGGTGTAAGATGCACTTTATACATATTGTTCCAGTAGTTTTTAAAATAGTTTTTGCAGTTTATTAGCAATGTGTAAAATGATCAGCGTTGCAGTATTTGTGATGCTCTTTGCATGGAAAAAAAATGTGTTCTGTTAAAATTTCACTTTTTCTTTGTGAATTGTGATGTTTACTTAAAGTGCAGCAAAAAAGTATTTGGCGTCCAGGGATGCATTAACCACCCCAAGTATGTGGCAGTTTAAGAGTTAAAGCCCCAAGATGCCCCTGAAACAAGCTGCACCGTCTAAGGCTTCTGGCAATGAAAACGCGCTTGTATGAATTACAGTGCATATAGCGGTAACATCTGTATTTTACATTCTAGCACTGTGGGAGACACAGCAGTACAGTATACAGGTTTACCTGTACATTCTTTATTTTTAGGTAATGTATTAAGCGGAATATGAAATTAAATTAAAGTGTTTTGGGGGCATATGTAGGGTTTAAACTATGAAAATAGGCATTGTTTTTAACCACATCTCAAATTCGCAGTTTTTCACAATTTGCTGGTGCTCTAAGAACGTAACCCCCGTGAATTTTGGGGGTGTACTGTATTGCACACCAGTGTGGGCTAGGTCAACCCATGCCAACAAGGTTGACCCTGAGCTAAATAGTGCATGCCAAATCATCACTGGCACATTGCGAACAACATGCTTTCCTGCTTTATACAGGCTGGCCGGGTTTGCACCTCCCCATATACGATGAGAAAGTAGTTCAAGAGTAGAAAGGTTCAAGCAACTGATGGACTCCAGACACCCACTTCACCATCAGCAGGAGGTAAATCGCCAACTACCTTCTTGTCGGAGCTTCACCACATTGGAACCCCTTAATCCAAAGCAGTCCATAAAACATAGGCTCGAGAGGTGGTGAGAGACTGACTGTAGCCCTCCCAATGAAGCTTTTCCTACGCCTCAAGAGCATCTACCCCATGGAACATCCCTCTCTAGGAAGGACTGGGTCACGCTTAACTGAGCTAGTTCAAAGGTGGGCAAAACAAGGGACAACCTATTTAGATGGGGCCTCACAACAAGCGCTGAATGTCCCTGTGGTGAGCCCACCCAAACAATGGACCACATTCTCCATGAATGTTCCCGAGGCCCTGCATGTACCGATGAAGATCTTAAGGATGCTAATGACACCGCTCTTACCTGGATACAACAGTGGTGTGATAAGATATGATGATGATTTATAAATAGACCTATTCTGAAAGGCCCCTGACTCAGCAATACCACTAAGCAGGCAATATTAAGACTGAGGAGAACTCCAAAAAGGTCAGGCACAAAGTTGTAGAGAAGTATATAAAATATATACCAAATTTTGAATACCCCACAGAGCAACATTAAAATTTTTAATGACTGTTCGTTAATTTTGGACACCTTTTGTATTTGTTTTTATTTGGTCTTTCTTTGTTTTTCTTACTAATGTTACCTTTAAATATTAACTCAATCTAAATGAAAGAAATTTGAAGGATAAAATTTGTCAGAAAAATAAAAATTGTAATATCAAGTCCAATGTATCTAACATTTTAATGATTTAGACTAGTGGCCAATACATGTTGCTAAAAAAACTTCATTCTTTCTGTCTATTGTTAAATTACAGTTTTGTTTAGGTAATAGCTGGAGCTTTAATGCCTGAACTATTTAAATCACACACCTTTTTTAATTTCTGCTGTGTTTTTTTTCTTTTAACTACTTTATAGCAACTCACACAAATCGACAATGATCTGAAGGCAAGGGCATCGGCCTACAACAACCTGAAAGGAAATCTGCAGAACTTGGAAAGGAAGAATGCGTGAGTAGTCATATTTGTTTTAATGTCCTTCTGTACATTAAATAGTTTAATATAGAACAATGTTATTTCAGTTTCATAAAATTATATAAATTTCTCTTATTTAATTTTGGTGTAACCTTACCTTTGATACATTTTTGTGTTTCACTTTTGAATAATGCTTTTGATTTGTGTCCTTTGTCAGAAAGAACCCACTTTGATTGTGTTTTGAGATTTGTCATATATTTTTTGCTTATTTGAATAAGCAAACACAAAAAAGAGCAGCACAGGACACAAATTAATAAAAGTAATGATCCAGTAAAACATCCATGATTAGGGCCTAAATAAGAGCTAATAATAATAATAGTAGTAATTCTTTACATTTATATAGTGCTTTTCTGACTACTCAAAGCACACTCAACACACGGAGGACCTGGGCTGCAAACTCAAGAGTTCCTTACTATGAGGCAACAGCGACATACAGCTCATGAGATGACTAAAAGAACAGTGTCAAATTGCAGACTTAATGTGAAAGTCTGGTTAAGTTTAAGTTAGTGTAAATTAGTAAGAAAAAATGTGAGAGTTGCAGTATGATGCATTATATTTGGGAAGTGTTATTAAAAAATAAAAAACACTTGGAAATGAATGTAACCCACCTAGAACTTCCCCTCCTTAGTCCATACGATTATTGATAGTGCACATTTTTTCTCTCTCCTTTCCTTGAAATCCTTAACAAACCCGAACAAATCTGTTTGAGTGGCTTTATCTCAGCTGAGATGTATGTGTAACATAGAACAAATCAAGATTAATTGCCTGTTTTAATTTGCTTTTATTATTGAATTCCTTAATTCAACTACTTTTAATTATTCTGGAAATGTCCTGCTCTGTTCATCATGTGGCAGGCAATGAAATGTTTAGATTTTCAGACTCAAAATTAATAAAAGTTCAAATGTTCAGATTCAAAAATAAAAATAACACATAATAAATCCGCGAACTCAAAATTCAGACATGACATGATGCAACAATTGCCTTAAAGGAATACATCCACCTAAAAATTAGATTTTTCTTATATGCAACTTAACCTATGTAGTTTGTGGTAATGGGCAAGATACATTTTTAACCTCATGTTTTCATGCAGAACAGAGATGGAAAAAAAAGTTTGATATAACACAAACCATTTTGTACAATGTAGCCTTCTGTTTTTATTCACCAAAGATTTGGAGCTACCTGCCATATAATTGTCAGGCTTCTTCTCTTAGTAGTTTTAAAAAGCATCTGAAAAAATACTTTTTTTCCCTGGCTTTTAGTTAGTTTTCAATGCGTTTATATTCAAGCATTTTTATTTTTACTTTTAACTATGTTTTGTGTTAATATGATTTCTTAATGTTTAAGTGTGATCTTATTTTATTATTATTATTATAATAATAGATTATATTTTGTTTTTATTCTTATTGTGGTTTTTTTTTTTAACTATTTATTTGCACTCTCAGCAAAGCACTTTGAGCTGCATTCAGAAGTATGAAATGTGCTGTATAAATAAAAACATTATTGTTATTGGCAAACAAAGAAAAATATCCATGAAGGAAGAAAAAAATCTCATGTTACTCATCCAACCTAATTAACCTTTCTTATCTAGGCACATGCTGAAAACATGCAAAACACATTATTTTTTTCTTAAAATATTGTTAAATAGATACTTGTGGAATAACCCGTGCACATCGTAAACACAAAATGCAAGTCTCATAGGATTGGCATTTTGAATCAAAGATAAAACTGTTGACCAATAAATGTAACTTAAGAATTCCTGACATTCTAAATCAAGCCAATAAGCACAATTAAATTACTTAAATGCATTAATATAATATAGATTAAACTTGTAAATAATAGTAGCTATGTATTGGTCTGGTTACTGTGCTTGACTGGGTTCCCGTTGATCATTGTAACATACTTTGAGTTAGCAGTTTTTCTTGATTGTTACTTTTACTTCTGGGACTAGACTAGTCTCTCTGTCTCTCTCTCTCTCTCTGCATTCAGAAAGACTTTTCCTGCTGGTGTTTGCAGTTCCTCTTTTTCTCTTCCCGCTTCTTAGTGTGGACATCATAAGAGCATGGAGTAACACACTCTTTTAGCACCACAGATGGACTTGCCCACAACTTTTCATTGACCTGTTTGTAAGGGGTTAGTCGTCTGGCCCTGTGTGTACAGTATTCCCCTTTTTTTTTTTTTCTTTTTTTTTTTCTTCTTCTTCTCTCAGGGCATTCCTTTGCTGTATTTTTTTTCCCATTTGGTCATTCTATTTCTTTTTTCTTTTTTAACAGATGCAAAAAATACAAATACTAAGGAAATCAAAGAAAAACAATATTAATCCTCCACCCAAGTATAGATTATTTTCCAGTATTGGCAGAGTTAGGCTTATTTTCCTTCCCATTAACAGTTCTGTAGGGCTCACACTGTAGACATGCTTGGAAGTAGTGGTTAACACATCAGCACTAACAGATTATCATTTTGTTGTAAAATACATTTGACTACCTGAACTGCTCCTTGTGAGTGTCCAATCATTTGAGCAAGAATGGGACTTGATGTATAATGTTTTAAGTCTTACCAAGCTTTGAATATTTTTGCATTCTTTACTCTTAAACTGCGACCATTGTCACTCACTATTTGTGTGGGTATGCCAAACAAGGAAATTAAGACAAAAAAAAATAGAGCAATTTATTATGGGACACATTTTCAAGATGACTGAGCTTTATAAATTTTGTAGAAAATGTCCGCACATCTGGTTTTACAAGTCAAATTTTTTGGTGTATGAAGTTTCATGTTTTTGGCATATGCATGTTTTCACTCCTGAATCCAAGCAAAGTTTTATAAGAGTGACCTATAATGTGAAGTCTTCCACTTGTGACATCTGCAGTCATGAAGATTTGGATTTTGGAACATTTTGAAATTTTGGATTAGGGATACTCAAACTGTAATAGTAATTTCTGCTGATAAAATGTCAGTCCTTATTCAGGAAAAGATCCCAGTCGTCCCACAGGAGAAAGACTTTCCAAGAGTAAGGTCATAAAGCTTATGGAGCCGTTTCTGGACAAAGGCAGAACCATAACAGTTCCATAAAGTGCGACAGGAGCTTCCACCTGCAGCTAAAGTCACTTGCGTACCGAAGTAGCGTTGCACATGTACTTTGTCAGCATGTCCGTGTCGATCAAACAGCGGAAGCTCTGCAGTCTACTTCTGGCTTTACGCTGTAGGAAGATAAGTAAATAAATCAAGGTAAATAACATTCGATGTGGCTTTTATATAAATAACATATAAATGTTTTTCATATAAAGACCATCAAGAAACATAATCACAAGGACATGCATGTGTCAGATTCACTGGCAGGATGACGCCTGACCTCTTGCTGCATCCAGCCCAACCTCTGTGCTGCTATCTTTCGCCTTTATGCCTGGTGCAGCTGTGTTGTTGTTATGTGTGAATGGATATTTCTTGCAGGGATTGCTTCTGTTTTCTTTGTCCAATATAGAACCCTCATCTCAGTTCACCTTTGTTATAGCAAGTCTTTATTTGAAAACAGCAACGTCAGATCGGGGCTGACTGAGAGAATAAAACCGAATTTAAAAAAAAAAAAAAAAAACGCTAACCTTTACAAACACCATAAATTTACACCGGCTGTTACAGACTCAAATCATATATATGTTTTTATTGTATAACAGTAACAATAGGAGCAGCTCACTACTCAAAACAGTAAATTCCTAGTAAATCTGGGAAGCACCCAGAATCAAACCCACGACCTCTTGATTATGAGTCAGCAGTTCTTAGCGCTACACCACCCAAGCAGTAGTGTCAGTGTCGTACCCTAACCCGATTTTTTTTTTTTTTTTTTTCCTTCGGTTATATTATTTAACTAGCAAAATACCCACGCTTCGCAGCGGAGAAGTAGTGTGTTAAAGAAGTAATGAAAAAGAAAATGAAACATTTTGAAAATAACGTAACATGATTGTCAATGTAATTGTTTTGTCACTGTTGTGAGTGATGAGTGTTGCTGTCACATATATATACACACACACATATAAACATATATATATACATATACACATATACACATATATACACACACACACACATATATACATACATATATATATATCTACATATATACACATACATATATATATATATACACATACATACACACACACACATATATACACACAAATACATATATATATACAGTACATACACACACATATATAAACGTTTACATACATATCTACATATACACACACACACACACACACACATATATATATATATATATATAATATATACACACACACTCTTTGGGGTGCAAGCAACTGTTGCTGGGGGTGGCAGAATCCATCAAGGAAGAAAAATGAAAAACATTATTTGTAGAAAATCTTTATTTATTTATCCATTCCTAAATAATTAAATTGGCAGGCTATTTCGTATCAGTGCAATACGCTGTTTGTTAAAACAGATGACTCCCGCTCTTACGTGCAAGTCTGCGTGGATATTATGAACTATCGTATCTGTTCAAGTTCTATTTAAATTTTAAATAGAAGGAATTTTTATTTAGTCGACAGAAATATCTTTGGTAGGAATGGTAAAAACAGACAGGAATATTATTCCTGAATAAATCAACTCAAACCTTAAA
>JANRMT010062842.1:36787493-36801989 GCA_026402145.1 Polypterus bichir lapradei
TATATATATAGCAAAATACCTGCGCTTGGCAGCGGAGAAGTAAAAAAAAAAAGGAAACATTTTAATAATAACGTAACATGACTGACAATGTAATTGTTTTGTCATTGTCATGAGTGTTGCTGGCATATATATATATATACACATACATATACAGGTACATATATACACACACACATATACTATGCCAAACAGGCAAATACATTGATTTTGTGAATATATAAAGTAGGCGTCAGGATATATAAAGTCAAAACTTGAATATATAAAGTCACTGTCGGAATATATAAAGTCAAAACTTGAATATATACAGTTAGCGCTGCAATATATAAAGTCAAAACTTGAATGTATAAAGTCATCGCTGGAATATATAAAGTGAAAATTTGAATATATAAAGTCAGTGTCAGAATATATAAAGTCAGCGCTGGAATATATAAAGTCAAAACTTGAATATATAAAGTCATTCTCGAATATATAAAGTCAAAACTTAAATATATAAAGTCAGCGTCGGTATATATAAAGTCAAACTTATTTCTGAATATATAAAGTCAAAAGTTGAATATATAAAGTCATCGCTGGAATATATAAAGTCAAACCTGAATATATAAAGTCAGCGTCGGAATATATAAAGTCAAAACCTGAATATATAAAGTCAGCGTCGGAATGTATAAAGTCATTCCTGATTATATAAAGTCAACATTGGAGTATATAAACTCACTCCTGAATATATAAAGTGAAAGTCAAAATATATTGATTGAAACGACTCTGAACTGAACTAAGGTAACAAAAACATATTCAGAAAAATAAATTAAAAAAACACTGTTCGTTTAATGTTTTGAAAATGATGCATGTGCCCTGCCCAGGATTGGATCCTGCCTTGCGCCCAGTGTTGGCTGGGATTGGCTCCAGCAGACCCCCGTGACCCTGTGGTCGGATTCAACGGGTTGGGAAATGGATGGATACTCCAGCGCTGACTTTGTATATTCCGACGATAACTTTATATATTGAAGTTTTGACTTTATATATTGCAGCGTTTACTTTATATATTCCAGCGCTGACTTTATATATTCCAGCGCCTACTTTATATATTCAGAAATATTCCAACGCCGTCTTTATATACTCAGCTTTTGACTTTATATATTTGGGAATGACGTTATATATTCAAGTTTTGACTTTATATATTCCAGCGCTGACTTTATATATTCAAGTTTTGACTTTATATATTCAGAAACAAGTTTTGACTTTATATATACCGACGCTGACTTTATATATTCAAGTTTTGACTTTATTTATTCCGACAGTGACTTTAGATATTCGGGAATGACTTTATATATATTCGGGAATGACTTTATATATCAAAGTTTTGACTTTATATAGTTAAATTTAGTCATCATTGCATAACTTTTTCTTTACTATAGAAATTTAAAGACTAAATTCAACTTCCATTCCTAACAAAGATATTTCTGGCGACTAAATAGAACCTACTTATATTCAAATTCGAGCTATTCAGCTGTCGCCTGCCTGCCTGAATAAGTCACCCTCGCTTCGCTCTTACTTTTTCACCGTTCATTTAATCATGGCTAGTGGCAGAAAAATTATAAAATGGAAGGAGGATTACACCGAGTATGGCTTTACCAAAACAATTATTGATGCCGAATCTATTATTCATAATGCTTCAATTGGTGATCTGTTTTCTGTGTTAACCTCATATTTTTTGATACTTCTTCTCAAACCAAGGGGGTGCGAGGGTAAAATCGGGAAGCGCTGATCAACGTAATCGGTGTACCAGGAAATCATGCATTGAGAGAAGTTCACATTTTGCTTGTATTGCAAAGTGTGATTAAATGCGTGATTTTTTAACGCGTTATGGAGCACATGCATCGAAGCTTCTCAGCAGTGCTTGTGCTAAGGAAACATTTTAAAAATAACGTAACACGATTGTCAATGTAACCTTTTGTAAATAGTGCCTGGAGGATTCAGTGTGGAGAAACTGTAGAGACAGCGTGTGTATTAACTTGTGGATTTTCCTGTGAGTATTTGGTGTCAGCGTCACAAAGTCGCTTCTGTAACACTGCGTTTGCGTTACCTGCGGAGCTCAGCTCAGAGCGAAATGAGGTGAATGGGAGGGGAGATGATGACGTGACTCCCCCACCCGCCTTAACTGTCAATCCCCCACAAACACAGTCTCTCGGAATTTGCATAAGCACAGCCCTTCACGTGCAATTTTAACTTCGTTACAAAGTGATCAAAACTCTCGTTTATATCCTGCGTCCTCTCATTAAACTTGTATCCCGCATTACCCGTGGGCATGACAAACGCCAGCGGCAGCCTGTCTATGAACTTAATTTAAACTTTAGGTTTACACCGTACTTTATTTCCGAAGTAGCAGCACTCATGAATATGGTTGTATATGTCACTCGCTCGCTTCTTATTGTTTCGCTGCCTTCTCAATTATATAATGCATGTTTTCTTCGGCGCTTTTTGGAGCTCTTCCTGGTTTTCTACGCACTGCGTTGACAGTCAGTTCACGTGATTACGTGGAAGGCGTGATGATGTCACACGAAACTCCGCCCCCCACGGCTTTCGAGCTCAACTCCATTACAGTAAAAGGAGAAAAATAGCTTCCAGTTATGACCATTACGCGTAGAATTTCGAAATGAAACCTGCCCAACTTTTGAAACCTGCCCAATATATATCTCCTTTGGGGTGCGAGCAGCTGTTGCTGGGGGTGCCTGAATCCATCAAGGAAGAAAAATGAAAAACATTATTTGTACAAAATCTTAATTTATCTATCCATTCCTAAATAATTAAATGGGCAGGCTATTTTGTATCAGTGCAATACGCTGCTTGTTAAAACGGATGACTCCTAATCTTACGTGCACTTAGTGCTGCGTGGGTATTATGAACTATCGTATCTGTTCAAGTTCTATTTAAATTTTAAATATAAGTAATTTTTATTTGGTCGACAGAAATATGTTTAGTAGGAATGAAAGTTAAATTTAATCATCATTGCATAAATTTTTCTTCACCATAGAAATTTAAATGAATCAGAAAGCGCTGATATATATATATATATATATATATATATATATATATATATATATTGAATACGCGAGGAACACATTGAGTGTGGAGAAACTCTAGAGACAGCGTGTGTATTAACTTGTGGATTTTTCTGTGAGTATTTGGTGGCAGTGTGACGAAGTTGCTTCAAAAGATGGCGTTAGCCGCGGAGCTCAGCTGAGAGCGAAATGAGGTGAATGGGAGGGGAGATGATGACGTCACTCCCCCACCCACCTTAACTGTAAATCCCCCCACAAACACAGTCTCTCAGAATTTGCATAAGTACAGCCGTTCACCAGCAATTTGAACTTAGTTAAAGTGATCAAAACTGTCGTTTATACCCTGCGTCCTCTCATTAAACTTGTATCCTGCATTAGCCGTGGGCATGACAAACGCCAGCGGCAGCCGGTCTATGAACTTAATTTAAACTTTAGGTTTACACCGTGCTTTGTTTCCAAAGAAACTGCAGTCATGAAGAGCTGCTCTCTTGTGTGATGTTGCGATGTCCACGGCTTAATTTAATGTTAGCTAAGACCCGGCACTTAAAAGTTTCTGGCTGCACTCCGGTTGTAATATGACGAAGCTGCGCAAGCTCACTTTTGAGAATGCAACGTATAGTTGTCCAGGAGAAAAGCAATCTTGCCTGAAATCAATGGCATCGTTTTGTAGGGTCTGTCCCTGAGACTTATTGTCATCGTGAAGCAGAGCCTTACTGGAAATTTGAGGCATTTCAATTGAAATGGGAGATCAGAGGGTATAACGGTGACAAGAGGAATACACTGAGTGTGGATAAACTCTAGAGACAGTGTGTGTATTAACTTGTGAATTTTTCTGTGAGTATTTGGTGGCAGTGTGACGAAGTTGCTTCGGAAGACGGTGTTAGCCGCGGAGCTCAGCTCAGAGCGAAATGAGGTGAATGGGAGGGGAGATGATGACGTCACTCCCCCAACCACCTTAACTGTCAATCCCCCCACAAACACAGTCTCTCGGAATTTGCATAAACACACCCCTTCACCTGCAATTTTAACTTAGTTACAAAGTGATCAAAACTGTCGTTTATACCCTGCGTCCTCTCATTAAACTTGTATCCCGCATTAGCCATGGGCATGACAAACGCCAGCGGTAGCCCGTCTATGAACTTAATTTAAACTTTAGGTTTACACCGTGCTTTGTTTCCGAAGTAGCTGCACTCATGAATATGCTTGTACAGTATGTGTCACTCGCTCGCTTCTTATTGTTTCGCTGCCTTCTCAATTGTATAATGCATGTTTTCTTTAGTGCTTTTTGGAGCTCTTCCTTGTTTTCTACGTAATGCGTTGACAGTCAGTTCACGTGATTACGTGGGAGGCGTGATGTCACACGAAACTCCGCCCCCCCACGGCCATCGATTTCAACTCCATTACATTATATGGAGAAAATTAGGTTCCAGTTACGACCATTACACGTAGAATTTCGAAATTAAACCTGCCCAACTTTTGTAAGTAAGCTGTAAGGAATGAGCCTGCCAAATTTCAGCCTTCCACCCACACGGGAAGATGGAGAATTAGTGATGAGTCAGTGAGGGCTTTGCCTTTTATTAGTGTATATATATATATATATATATATATATATAATCTATCTATATATAAATACATCTATCTATATATAAATAGTCAATATATGCGTGTGTGTATTTATGTATGCTCCAGCATCACTTCTGAACGTTGGAGCCATTTTCATGAAACTTCATACACATGTCTCTCACTAGCTGACTAAAAATACTGTAGGGTGAAATCAAGGTTATTTCGCACATTTTACAGTAGAATGGTGAGAATTAATAAAAACGCTTTTTTCATGTTTTTTTGAGAAAAAATAAAACGTTAGGTTAAGCACTCTCAACTGCCAAAATCTGGCTCACAGGGGACTCTTAGGTTTTGCATGTTGCTTATTAAGTGAATGATCTGAGATGTGATGTTGCTATAACATATGTTCAATATTTAGTGCAAATTATATGCATGTAGAAATACAGTATATATATGAAAAAGTTTCTATTTCTGCTATTATTGTTATTAATACAATTCAAGTACTGCAGTGATTTTAAGAGTATTTTAAAAGATAAGCAAAGTAAGAATTTCCTGAAAAAAAAAATTCAAACTTTGGAAATGGGTAGATGACATATAGTTAGCACAAGGAGTTTTTAAAAATAAATGGAGTTCTGTCACAGACAGTAAAATTGTATGGATTATGTTAATTAGTACAACATGAATATACAATTTGACAACTATAGGGAAAACAGTGTTTTACACTTTTTCAAAAATGTGCCTGTGTGGACATTTTTATTGTGACAAAAATTAAAAGTTAATTGTTGAAAAACAAACTAAATACAAACCAAAAATAGAATGAAAAACTAAAATTAGAAAATGGCAAAAACTAAAACTGAATAAAAACTGAAAAATAAAATCAAAAACTAAATAAAGCTGAATAATATCTTAAAACTAGAAAAACACTGCTATTAAGACAGGACAAGTTCAGAAGGACATAATCAGTGATATAGGAGAGATAAGGAAATAGTTCAAATGCTATATTTAAACCATAAAATGATTGTTTTGTACCAATAAGGCTATAGTAAGTGAGCAATAGTGGTGATCGGCAAAATTCACCAAGGAGTTTTATGCAACGAAGATACTGTGTTTATCAGTGACCTTATTCACTGAATATTTTCCTAGAAATTCACTGTGTGGCCTACTTAGTCAAACATTTTTCTCCAGCAGCCCACAGATATTTTGCAAGGTCAGTGTGACATCACAGAACTGTAGCAGCCATATTCAGAAGTTTTGTGCATAAATACTGGAAGATCACTGCCCAATCTAGAAAGGAAAAAAACAGCTGACCGATTATCATGTTATTTTAGGTACAGTAGTTGGGACTGCTGCCTCACAGCTCAAATCACATTTTTGGCCACAATAATTGGTCCAGCATAGTTTGCAGATGCTTAAAAAAACTGCACCGATATACTCCACTCAAAACAAGTTCAGGTCCTCCTTCCCCATTAACTTCAACACATTTTACAGAGTTAGGCAATTTCAAGGAAAATTTACATGATTTTGTTGAACTCATGGCAAAGCGATATGCTTCAGGATATACTGATCAGAAGAACTAATTGTTTTTTAAGTATTTTGGTAATGGCAATTACCTATACCATAATAAAAATACTTAACATGTAAAACTTCATAGTTTCTTTTTATTTTTATAAAATCAGTATTTATCTTCAATGAGTCGATACTTTTTTACATGGAAATAACTATCTTATCAAACAACAAATAACCTAAAAGCAAATAAGAATATACCATTTTAGTCATTTATGTTATTGCAATTTACTAAAATGTCTTACACATGAATTTGTTAAAACGTATTTTACCTAAAGAAGTGCAAATTCTTAATACAAACTACCATTTAAGCTGCTCTACCAAATATGTCTAATGTATAAAAATAGACTTTGAAGAAAACATTCATTATTCAGCAGACATTCTAAATCTCAGGAAGTTTCAGTCTCACAAAGATGAACATAGCCAGGTTGGGCAACAAAACTTATTTCCTGAGCACTAGCCTCTGCCCATAGCAGATAAAACTCAAAATAAATTAAATAAAAAAAAAACAAAAAAAAAAAACTGACAACTCTTCCCATATACCTACCTAGCCCACATTTCTTCAAAAGCAAAAAAAATTAAATTCAAGCCAATATAAAGTTTCCTGCTTATCTATGCTTAAATCATAGTAACATACATGCATGAATAAGTTAAAGAGCACAAAGAATTATATCATGCAGCCCTAGGATGTCATAGGCTCATTTATTGTTTTATTATAGTAATGATGTGTTTTAATATAAGGTTAAGGTGGGGTCTAAGGAAGTGTATGAGTTAAAACAGCTTAAGACTCATATGGCTAATCAATTTAGCATTTTCCCTTGTACCAAAACAATGAATGAAAACAATAAATGAGCAAACATCTTACAGGCTACAAATCACAACAGGATTAAAGTGAAGAGTGGTCAGATTCACAAAAGGGAAATCTGTTATAATATAGCTTCCTGGCACCACCATGAAGAAAGGTTTAAGAAGTGAGTGGACAGCACTCTACTTTTACATGGGAAAAAAGAGCTCACATGGAGTGTTACAAAATGCACACTTTAAAATAGGCAGCTGGATAAATGAAGACATTCAGTGAGTTAACAACTATTCACATCATCTTTCATATTTAAAATAATTCTGGTGACCATGCTCAGAGAAAAACTGATTAACAAGGTAGTAATGAACCATCCTTTATGTTAAAAAAGTATCCTAAACAGATACAGAGATGTGCTATACAACATTATGAAAGAAAAGTCGCTTACCATATTACTAATGAATATTATGTCATAAAGGCAGGTGGTGCTCATTAGTCACCAATACATTTAACCTGCAAAGATCTCACCAGAGCAAATGTTCTTGAGGCTACACTACAAATGACAGACAAATTAGAATAGTCATCATCTCAATTAATGGAGATGATGGACATTTGCAACTAGTGATGCAACAAGCCATCTTGAATCCACAATGCTATGTGACAATAAAAGGGTTTCAAACTTATTATTTACAAGGAGTAGCCCATCACTCTGATGATGCTGCCTCAGCTCCAGGTGAAAAGTTGTTGTTGGGGTCCATGACTGATAGGTATGGCCCTTTTGGTCATGATATAGTAGAAAGGTTGTTTGTCCTTTCATTCACAACAGCCTAACAGAACACTTTCACCATGATACGAAGCAGGATAACCTGTAACCACTTACTAAATCATAACACTTTAAAAGTTAATGGGAATTTTAACATCAGAATTTTTACATTTCACAAAGCTTAAATATTTAATATGTAAATTTTATAATTCTTCTTTTTAACAATGTTTTGATTTTTAAGTATTTTAAATGATTATTACAATATACTCATTCATTGAAACCGAATGGGGAAAAAAATTGAAGGTATTGTACAAACCCTGACAAAAAAAAACAACAAAACAGTATCACTATTCTTGGAGGATGCTGATTCAGTTATTTTACTATGTTGCCAAAAAACAAACCACAGATATGACAAAACATTCTGGCATTGTATGAGCATACTTTAAAAAATTAAGTGAAACTGATATAATTAATGACACATTTTTCTTCAGACCAAATAGAGGAAAAAAGTATGGAATCACTCAGTGATAAGGAAAAAATTATGGAATGACCTGGGAAAACAAATACCCGCACTAGTCAAAATAGGTCAATTAGTCTGCAGTTAAAAGAGAGTGCTTACAGATCTGAACGAGTTGTTGCACCAAGCTGATTAACAGGAAGCATGGTCCCAACAAGAGATGTTTTATAAAACTTCAAGAAGGTAATTCAACATGGAGTGTAGCAAAAGATGTTGGATGTTCCCAGTCAGCTATGTCTAAAGTTTGGAGCAAGTACAAACAAAATAGAGAAGTTGGAAAAGGGGACAAACATGTAGACCAAGGAAGACATCAAGGTGTCAAGACAGAATACTCAAAAGCAATATGCCTGGTAAATAGAAAATTCACAGCAAAAGAAATGAAAAAACAAATGGGCAGAAAAAGGATTCAATGCTGTTGACCGAACTGTAAGAAATCGGCTGAAGGTAATGAGATATAATATAATATAATTATATAATATAAGTAATGTACATGCAGAACAAAAAGCCAAACATAAACCACCACTAACACCTAAACAGAAAAAAACAAGGCTACACTGGGCTAAAGAGAACAAATAAAATGGGAAAGTTGGAAAAGAGAAAAAAACTCATAGACCAAGGAAGACATCAAAGTGCCAGGACAGAAAAACTCAAAGCAACATGCCCGGAAAATAGAAAATTCACAACAAAAGAAATTAAAAGAAAAACATTAACTATCATTAATACCTAAACTGAAAAAAACAAGGTTACAGTGGGCTAAAGAGAAGCAGTCATGGGCAGTGGAGGATTAGTTGAAAGTAATGTTCAGTGATGAATCACGAATCTCCACTGGTCTGGGAGATGAACTTTTGGTTGGTGCTGTTCCAATGAAACATATAAGATAACTGCCTGAAGAAAACATGCAAATTTCCACATTCATTGATGATATGGGGTTGCATGACAGGTAAAGGACCAGGGGAGATGGCAATCATTACCTCTACAGTAAATGCACAAATGTACATTCAAAATGTGGACACTTTTCTCATTCCATCAGTTAAAAGTAGGTTTGGTGATGATGAAGTTGTTTTTCAGGATGACAATGCACCTTGCCACAGAGCAAATAGCGTTAAAACTTGAAAGACTTATCAGCTCAATGGCACGGCCAGCAATCAGTCCGGATCTCAATCCGCTTGAAAATTTATAGTACAAATTGAAAAAAATGGTCCATGACAAGGCTCCATCCTGCAAATCTGACCTCTCAATTGCTATACAAGTTAAAACCTGATTGATGAAGAATATTGTTTTTCATTAGTGAAGTCAATGCCTCAAAGAATTCAAACTGTCAAAAAAGCCAGAGGAAATGTAATACAATACTAATTGTATTTTTTTGGGTTAATGATTGTTATTTTTTCCTCATCACTGAGTGATTCTACATTTTTTCCTCCACTTGGGAATGATATTGTGTTATTCTTTGAGACTGCTCCTACAACTATCGTAAATAAGTATCACAAAATGCTTCCAAAAGCAACAGTTATATAAATACTAAATCTAAACAAAAAATAATGTCTAAGAGTTAACTACTCTCATATCTGTAATTTCATAAAGAAATCTGTCACAAAATACAAATTTTTTTAGATTTGTCAAATTCTCATAGAACAGTAATTGTGTCCATTTGTGCAACCCCTAACCCCCACCTTTGAATACAAGGGTTCCTTTATTAAACATTTATTCATCACTATGGTCAAATTATTCACCGCAATGAGTAAGATTATTTTGGTGTCATATATGATAGGTAGTCTATGAAAAAATAATTAATGTCTCCAACTATCCATTAACTTTATGACTACTGTTTAAAAATTAAACATGTATATTGTGGCAGGAGGCTGGGGGCCAGACCCAGCCAGGATGCCTGAAAGGACCGGGAGGTGGTCTATACGTCCCCCGGGCCACGAGGGGGCAACCGCCCTGGATGATGAGGGGACCACGGAGATGGAGCAAGGAGGCTCAAACCCACTGGGGCCCGTGGCCACCGCCAGGGAGCACCCTGAGCGTAATGGAGCCCAGGAGATCGACAATTCCGCCACACCTGGGAAAGTGGAGGAAGGACCTTCCAGGGATGCCTGGAGTGCTTCCGGGTGCTAGTGCGGCACTTCCACCACACCAGGAAGTGCCACCGGAAGGTCATCAGCAAGCAACTGGAGCACATCCGGGTGGATATAAAAGGGGCCGCCTTCCTACAGTCAGGGAGTTAGAGTCGGGAGCAGGACGAAGCTCCCAGGACAGGAGGAAGAAAGGCGGCCTTGGGACATTTAAAGGCCCGTATGTAAGGGTGTTGGTGCTGGAGCACGGTTTGTGGTGCAGGACTATTTGGAACGTGTAAATAGTTTTAATAAATATGTGTGGCATTTGGCATCCGTTGTCTATCTGTCTGTCTGTGGACAATGCTTTATTTTTTCTGTCTTTGCAGACAAAATGGTATATTCTAAGAAGAAATCCTGTATGGCATAATATATTTGTATAAATAATCCACTATTTGCTAATTCTAAACAGGATTTAAAGATATGTTTTGCCTCTAGATATCCAATTAGTCGGACTAATCTATAATGATCTTGAAGGGATGCAGTGGCTAAGGGTTTTACGTTTCAACCAGTTTCCTAATTAGAAGCCAATTCTTGTGGATATTGAAATTTAGTATTTAATTATATGGATTGTTAACACTTTTACATTATTCGATGACTATCTCACTGTAGATTTTCTAACAACAGCATTCGTACATTTTGTGGACCACAACAAATTTGCTAGTTGAGTCAGTAAAAACTACAGCTCCTGAAGAAAAACTACCATTTTATGTAGGACATGAGTCTGTAGCTAAACCCTACAACAGACCACTACTTGGAAAGCAGTATTAATGTGCATTAGTCCCACTGTGAGGTTAAAAGACATGAGGCATTGAAACAAGGTTCATGAGGTATTGAAACGTGATTACCTCAACACAACTCACCTTTGGTAAGTGTTCCTTGTACTGACACTGCTTGAAAGCATCTCCATAGAAGTCTGCAGCTTGATTGGCAAGTTTGGCTATTATTGCATCCTTCATTTTGTCTGTAATAAATAACACATTTCAAAGCAGATCTTCAGTATCTGTTAAGGACAAATAAGGATTTGAGAAAGAAGAAATTCACTGTACTGTTTCTTTGGCTAGCCCTAGTAAAAGGTTACTGTAAAGTTTAATGTATACAAGGTATAATATCTATCTCTTTATATTGCAGCTTTGACTCTTTCTTGTTATTAGTTTATTCGAAAATGACAAAGCTTACCAGACTATTTAGTAGCATCTAACAGATTTCACTGATCCATAAAATGAAATGCAACTGGTGAAAATTAATATTTTTCAAATACAGTAGACAAAACTGAAAAGGTGTGATTTCACATTATTCACACAGACAAACAGTGAAAAGGAGAATATTTCCCAGAAACAGCTGCCAGTAGTCTAAGAGAATTCTAGTGTTCATTGCAAAAAAACATTGTCCTAGACAGACTGCATAACTTAAATCTGCATAACTTAAATTGCTTGTAAAAGGCTTATTAACTCTTTCACGGTGGATGTAGACTTATGTTAACAGGAGTGATTGAGGGCAATAATAAACTGTAAAGGGTGAAAAAACCTGCTGTTTATATTTTAGGTTGACTAGAAAGGAAGTTAGCTTGGTTGGTTTGACCAAGATTCCCTGCGCTCGCATGAGTAGTGAAGAGCAAACAGCTGGCAAAAATGGCATCGACATCTGACAAGAGATCGATGCAGATGCCCAGGCAAAATACTCTGTTTTGCATATCATCTCTGAATTGGAATCTGACTTGTCGGACTCTGATTTTGATGCAAGTGGTGTGGAGATTGAGATTGAAAACGAAAATGAGGTATCGCTCTCCAGTTGTTTGTGGTGTTCAACGTGATTTTGTGAAGCTGATGCGCCTATGGTGGACTGCCACGTACGATGACAGGAGAGACAAACCAGATAGCGTTGCACTGCAACCGTGACCACCGCTGCCACATGAAGACAGCCTGGCAGCCAGCCTGCTGCACTTTCCTGCCAGCAGTTGTGCCACCCGTGAGCAGCCACAGCACACAGCAACAGATGTTTTGATGTTGATTTCTGTGTGAAACCATTGTTTTGTGTGCTTTTCAGAAAACTGAGTTTGTTCGGGAAAAATATTCAGCCCTCAAAGAGTGAAGTAAGTATCTATATATATAATTCACTAAGGCAAGACAACCATGGAAAGCACGCCGGAAGGGGCGTGGATTCATTAAACCGCCGACAAGTAAGACACCTATGGCGCACGCAGGGAGAAGCCACGCCCACCAACTCCAAGACCATTGGATACGACGACAACTCGCAGAGCTACACCCACCAACTCACACGCGACGACACAGAAAGTACAGCGTCATTTATATTCATTCGTCTGTCGTAGAGGCCTCATGTACCTCTGAGCAACCTTGACTGTTCATAGAGGCAGGTTTCTCGCGGATGTGAGTCGCCATATGCAGCATGTAAAACAGTTTGAGAGGGGTATCCCATGGGATCCTTAAAACAATCCTTTACAACTGAGGTTAAAACACAATGAAGTAAGCAGTCTTTAAAAACCGAGTTTTCGGTTACGACGCAAGACCGCGTGCACCATAGCAAACTGTTTTACACACTACATACAGCAATTCGCATCTGCGACAAACATGCATCTTCTTCACTCACGGACAATTATATGTTGCTCTCTACAGAGTTCCATCTTTTCATTCACTTTCTGTTGTATCCTCAAACCCTCCCTTTTTAAACACACACTCCGCGCCGTGCACCCCCATCCCTCCGTCTGGCAGGAGAAGGCGCAATTGCGGTCCGCCAATTTTCAGTCACGGACGATTGTGTGTTGGTTCGTTCCGTGCATTGTTACAATGTTGCTTTTCTTGCTGATTTATTACATTACCGATTTTTCAAATGTTAATTTTCTCCCTGTGCTTAAAAATCATTAAAAAACCGGCTTGATTATGCGGCGTATGGTACGCCGCAGGTTGGCTAGTCTGATATAAAATATCAGTATGAGATGAGCATTAGTTGTATTTAGTATCTTTTGCAGCCGACTATAAATACTGCTAAATCTTCAAATGCAAATTTCAACTTTTAGTTCATACTAGCAAAATACCCGCGCTTCGCAGCGGAGAAGTAGTGTGTTAAAGAAGCAATGAAAAAGAAAAGGAAACATTTTGAAAATAACGTAACATGATTGTCAATGTAATTGTTTTGTCACTGTTGTGAGTGATGAGTGTTGCTGTCATATATACATATATATATATATAAATATATATATATATATATTTACACACACACATAAACATATATATATATACATATCTATATATATATATATCTATATATATATATATATATATATATACATATATATATATATATATACATACATACACACACACACATATATACATACATATATATATATATCTACATATATACACATACATATACATACACACACATATATACACACAAATACATATATATATATACATACACACACACATATATAAACATATATATACATATACATACATATCTACATATATACACACACAGCTATTTTGTATCAGTGCAATACGCTGCTTGTTAAAACGGATAACTCCCGCTCTTACGTGCAAGTCTGCGTGGATATTATGAACTATCGTATTTGTTCAAGTTCTATTTAAATTTTAAATAGAAGGAATTTTTATTTAGTTGACAGAAATATCTTTGGTAGGAATGGTAAAAACAGACAGGAATATTTTTCCTGAATAAATCAACTCAAACCTTAAACAACTTATAATATTTTGCTCTCCATAAAAATATATCCTGTCTAAAATATACAAGTTAGAAATAAAGTAAACGTTAAAAGAACAAACATTCAAATTTCTTTACTCTTATGTAATTTTATATAAAAAATAAACTTAGATTTTAAATATCCCAAAAGATTTTGCTCTCCATAAAAATATATCCTGTCAAAATTATACAAATTCAAATATGAACATGCTGCATAACAAAACCTGGAAATATAAATAAAATGTGTTCCTTTCAGCAATAACAAATCAAATCATTCAGTTGTCTTTGCTCATATGTCATTTTAGAGCTGGACGCCTGGCATCTTTTTTTGGCAACAAGTTCGTTTATGTTTGGTGTGAGGTTCTGTGTTGTGGAGATTCTCAGGATGGACTGCAGGTGCTCAT
>JANRMT010062842.1:36802089-36820426 GCA_026402145.1 Polypterus bichir lapradei
ATATGTGCTACCAAACATGCACAAGGTTCGAGCCGCATGTAGACGGACTTTTTTTGTTCTTCAAAGTCACCAAAGCGCCGTGCAAACTCAGTGCGCTCAGTTTATCAGCAAAGTGCGTATTTGGGAACACCGTAGTGATGACTTAGTTCAACATTACTTGGCAACAGGGAAAGTGGGGCAAGTTGCACTGGTGCATTTGTGTCTCCCATAAAAGCAGCTTCACTTGAAATCACTTTGTGATTGTGCACGGGTAAAAACGTCCGCTGAAGTGTCAGATTCTTATTTAATTCTTCTGCTTTCTGTATCTTCTGCATTGCATTCAGGTCTTTCAGGTTACCCTGATGTTTTGTCTCATAGTGCCGTCTTAGATTAAATTCTGTAATTACAGCCACATTAGCTCCACAAATGAGACACACGGGTTTACCGGCAATGTCAGTAAACATATACTCAGCCTCCCATCGGTTTTTAAAGGCTCTATTTTCAGAATCAACTTTTCTCTTCAGCATCGTGTGGGCTAGCTTCGCAATAACTTGCAGCATCATAAGATAGAGTTGATTAACGCGGTAAGTGTTCAGCAAGGCAGCTGAAGCGCTGCATTATGGGATCTGTAGTTTATTGTGTTACCAGCGCTTCATATACCCGGGCCATTAATAACAATAATACAGTATATAAAATGATCTCCCCGCGGCCCTTGAGTTTGACACATATGGACTAAATAGAACTTGAAAAGATATATTTTTTCAAATGTGATCGTGCAATTCAGATAGAGTTGACGCGCACTACAGCCTGCATGCCTCAATAAGTCATCCTCCCCTCGCTCTTACTTTTTTACCGTTCATCTAATGAATACACTGAGTATGGCTTTACCAAAACAATCATTGATTGCGAATAAAGTATTCATTATTCGAGTATGTAGATCGGGGTATATATATACATATATATATACCCGCGTATCGTAGCGGAGAAGTAGTGTGTTAAAAAAGCTATGAAAAAGAAAAGGGAACACTTTAAAAATAACGTAACATGACTGTCAATATACAGTATTTGTTTTGTGAGTGTTACTGATTGTTGCTGTCATCAAGGATTTGATTATCATTATTTCTTTCAATCAGGTTCGTATTTGTAGGATGTGTTGTGTTCAAGTTACATTCCGTGTTTGTCAATCGTTGTAAAGATGACAGGTTTCATTCATCGATTCGTTTCTTACTGCATCAATAAACAGCTCGTCTTCTTCTTTATCTGAGACCTGACACACTGCATGCACGGGTTTTTTTTTTACACTGTCTTCCTTTAGCGGGACATTGACTTTTTCCACCGTGTGCTTTGTTTCCGCAGTAGCTGGATTTATGAATATGCTTGTATGTATCAGACGCTTCATATTTTTTGCTGCCTTTTCAATTGTGTAATTCGGTTTTTGTTCAGCGCTCTTTGGAACTGTTGCTTTTTGTCTGTGCACTGCGTCAGTTCACGTGAGCCGCTCGGTGTACATGCATTGAAGTTTCCCAGCTGTGCTAGTGCCATCTCGTGCTATGTCCATGGCTGTATTTAATGTTACCGAAGTCCTGGCACTTAAAACTTTCTCTCGCAGTTTCGCTGAGTTTGTGCCAAACACCACCCTGACCATCTCATCTTCCTCTGCATAAGCACAGTCCTTCACCCGTGAATATTTAGTGGGAGTTTGCTATTGGATTGCCGCTGACGGACGGCCTTATATGGGCAGGCACTAAATTACAAACGCCAGCAGCAGCCTGTCTATGAACTTAATTTAAAGTGTAGGTTTACATCGTGCTTTGTTTCCGAAGTAGCAGAACTCATGAATATGGTTGTATATGTCACTCGCTCGCTTCTTATTGTTTCGCTGCCTTCTCAATTATATAATGCATGTTTTCTTCAGCGCTTTTTGGAGGTCTTCCTGGTTTTCTATGTACTGCGTGATTACGTGGGAGGCGTGATGATATCACACGAAACTCCGCCCCCACGGCGTTCAAGCTCATCTCCATTACAGTAAATGGAGAAAAACAGCTTCCAGTTATGACCATTACGCGTAGAATTTCGAAATGAAACCTGCCCAACTTTTGTAAGGAAGCTGTAAGGAATTAACCTGCCAAATTTCAGCCTTCCACCCACACGGGAAGTTGGAGAATTAGTGATGAGTCAGTGAGTGAGTGAGTGAGTGAGTGAGGGCTTTGCCTTTTATTAGTATAGATCATTACCTCACCATAGAGGCATGAACTACCAGAAACACCACAGTAAATTTAAAATAAATAAGATGGAGTACCTGCAACAATGTTTAGACTTTTTAATAGTTAGTTGTAGGGGTAGGTGTGCATGCTTTGTGAGCTTTGTCTATTTAACTTACTTAACCACATGTCTAACGTGGTCTGTTTATTTTATAGCATGTTATGTCATTGTTAAAATGACTACTATTTGTTAAAAGAACAGAAGCATGCTGATAGAAGTTTTTTGTAGGATGAAGATGGAGCACTAATCCACCATCAATGCTCAGCACAATAGAGAAATAATTTTTTATCATGGTAAAGCACTTACAAATTGATTGAAAAATTCAACAATTTAAAAAGTGGCTAAAATGAAATTCCTAAGCCAGTGTAGCACTCCAGAACCTGAGTTTGAACCTGCAGAAGATGATTAGTGACTCTGATAACCAGTTGCACTAAAGAGTGGATGACTTCTTCATTTCTTTCTTTTCTTGTACTGAATATCTGGAAGAATCCAAATTGTTGATCACTGCTATTTGCTTCTGCTATGACATCGGCCCACTCTAAGAAGAGTGGAGTGCTTATTCATATGAACAACCCATTACAATCTTGGCATGTGGTTTAATGGACTTTGTAGATTCTGTGACATGTTATTGCAGTCAGCCACTTCTCTCTCATGTAACAGACATAAATGTTCAAAAGAATTTCCATAAGCTAGCGCCTCAATAGCACCCACCAATCACTGCATTCATCATTTTACATGCCAATATATTCTCATTTTTCTCTTTCATAATTATTGGTATTTTTATTGGTATGGCTTACCCTCTAGAATTGATTATATTTTATTTCTCAGTACCTTGCCACATTCCTTTCTAATAGGAGCATGTATCAAGCATTGCTCTCAGATGACCATAGTGCTTCAGGTTTTACTTACTGCTGCTTCCCTTACAGAGTTACAGTTGTGCTTTAAAGTTTGTGAACCCTTTAGAATTGTGGAAGGACCTAAAGCAAGCAGTTAATGCAAGGAATCCCACCATCATCCCAGAGTTGAAGCTGTTCTGTACGGAGGAATGGGCTAAAATTCCTCCAAGCCGGTGTACAGGAATGATCAAAAGTTACCGGAAATGTTTAGTTGCAGTTATTGCTGCAAAGGGGGGTCACACCAGATACTGAAAGCAAAGGTTCACATGCTTTTGCCACTCACAAATATGTAATATTCGATCATTTTCCTCAATAAATAAATGACCTAGTATAAACTTTTTGGCTCATTTGTTTAACTGGTTTCTCTTAATCTACTTTTAGGACTTGAGTGAAAATCTGATTATGTTTTAGGTCATATTTATGCAGAAATATAGAAAATTCTAAAGGGTTCACAAACTTTCAAGCATAACTGTATCTGTTAAATTTTTATTTACTTCAGAATGTAGAGTTATGCACAAAGGTATGTTCCATGTTGCCAAAGTTAACAGAAAAAAATACTAAACTGTTTGAGACCCTGCATATATAGGGATTGCTGTAAAGTGAGCTATGCGGAATTTTACTACAGGTTAAATAGTTTATGTAACCTCCAAGTGCACCTAAAAAATACAGGCATTGGAGTCACATTTCAATTGTTTAAAAATAGCATGCTCTTGTGTTGTGGACCTAGAGAGCATTAATTGTTCATTATTAAAGAAGATCTGAACTAAATTACCTATTCGAAGAAAAAAAAAACTTCAGATTCAAAACACCCAAATTTAGTAAGTCCTGAATTCTTGGCCTAATAAGCTACTGGCATTTAAATTGTTCATTAAAATGAAGTGTTTTCCTCAATACCAGCTATAACAAAAGAATCAGGCATGCTCCCCAATAAAATTTTTTTGATAAATTATTCCGTTGAATTCAATTAAGAACCCATCTCTGGAACTTTTATACTACTCATAGTGAACTTAAGTTTTCTGGAAAAACTGTCATTCCTTATGCTAACATTTGAAAATGCTGTTACAATGGATTTCCCAATTACACTTTCACATTCAAAAGAGGCTGTGAATTTGATGAGCCTTAACAAAGCACCAGCTGTCAACGAGGTGCCACCAGAACTACTTTCTGGATTATGAAAGGAGTTAAAGCTCTCATTTATGCAACGATGAACTCAACCACCATCTTTTCTTCTAAACTGATCCTTTCAATTAATTAATGTATGATCAGCTACCTCTTAAAAATAGGGCAAAATTATCCCATTCTAATTATTGCCTAACACAATGAGAAGTCAAGCAAAACGACACCTTTTATTGGCTTACTAAAAAGATTACAATATGCAAGCTTTCAAGGCAGCTCAGTCCCCTTCATGAGGCAAGATTGTAAGATTACATACACTTTATTACAAACTTTAGTTTGTGTGCTTTTTGGTACGTTATTTGTTTGACACTCAGCCAATATCGGTGCTTTTTTTTTCGTTCTGCATTACACTTGGTTTTGGTATCATTGGTATTTTCAGCAAAATGAAATAAACACACGACCACAGGTCAAGTTGTGGAGGTTGCCGCTACCTAAAATTTTCTTGAATTGCCCTAATAAATCAGGTCGTAAGCTTTCAATTAAGACCAAGATCAAGTTCAGTCTTGATAGGCCTTAGCATTTTATATTTATTATATGACAAATTGAATACATAATTACTGTGTAGCTCACTTGGCTTTTTAGTAAAGTGCAAGTTATAAAAAAAAAAAAAAAAGATATTCACTGATTTGCCTCTTGAAAAGGATCACTCTGACATTAGCATGCTGCAGATGTTCCAGAAATGTTCCCACTAGTAAAAATGAAACTCAACAAAACTGTGTTTATTACCATGTATTCAACTATCCCATTCCAAACTCAATCTTCTAGATCATCATATCTGTTGTGGCAGGGAAACCAACTTTGTTATGGGGTCCCAAACAAATACTTCTTTTTTTTTTCTTCAAACTACATTTGGAAATCATATTTAATGCTTACGAAGAATAAAACTGTATGTAGCCAAATATAATGTGCCAGTATTAAATCACTGGTGGAACATATAAAAGGATATGGTTGTATAACTACTAACAACTAAACCATTCCACTAGATGGCACCTAAACACTACTCTATTGGGAAACAGAATAATAAAAATGTAAGAATTTCTCTAACTTCGGAAGAGACGGGACTTTTTGAAGAGACTTTTTGGAATGAAGTCCCGTGAGACAGTGACTTTTGCCATTAGATTCTTTCAGATCATACCCTACTTACGACCATTTTCAAGCAAGACCACGATCTAACCTCTAAGTTGTATGAATGCTTTTGTCAGACGCACTTCCTGTGCTCTGGGCTCTTAGTCGTGTGAATGCTTTTGGCAGACACACTTCCTGCGCTCTCAGCTATTATAAATTTTATCAGGACAATAATTTTATATGTTCTAGATGACACGTCAATGACTAAGCAAAGAAGAAAGATCAGCGTGTCGAAAAGAGACACAAAAGCATTGGAGACAAAAGAATGAAAAAAGAATAATAATAATCTATGTGCAAATTCTGAAAATAAGGAAAACAATAATCAGCCCGGACAAAGTGGAATTGAAAACCTGGCAGATCCAATTGGGATCAGAAATAAGACTAAAAGTAAAAGACTACAAGCATTAACACCATCCAGTCTCCCACCGGCTGAATTACTGTTGAAAGAAGGATGTATCGTAATGTTATTGTGTAATTTATGCATGAGTGATGGACTATACAATGGGACAAGATTAGTTGTATTAAAAATTGGTCGAACAATTCTAACATGTAAAATTTTAACAGGCGACAAGAAAGGTAATGTAGTACATATTCCGTGAATAACATTAGACACAAAAAGAGATGGACATGCCATTCGTATTAAAACATTTACAGTTTCCTGTGAGAACAGCTTTTGCTATGACAATTAACAAATCACAGGGATAAACATTCAAAAAAGTCAGTTTATTTATTAGAGAGAAAGAAACAAAATTCACTCACGGGCAGTTATACATTGCGTTATCACGATGTAAGTCCAAATACGGAATCAAAATTCAATGCTATCTTGAAGAAACGTTAATTCCCAATATTAATTTTTACCGAATTTTTAAAGTAAAAGTGAAAATAATGAATTTGTTACAATTCCCATGAAAATAAACTCTTTAAATTGTATATCTGGTTAACCAAATCTGGGGGTTGGCAAGCAACGCCCCCTAGTCTAAGTGAGTTTACTCCCACAATTTGGATAATTCAATGCTGACGTGGCAGGCTATTAAAGGTTTCATTCATATATTTTACAATAACTCATCACTGCCCATAAATTCATTATAGCTGGGCTAAAAACAAAACCTCAAGCAAGTTTTCACTTAGCAATTGACAGAATTAATAGTCTACCTTGTTTTGTCAATTTAATTGTTCCCATTTTTCACTCTTCTTACTGCTAAATTGGTCATTAATTAATCTAAATTTTATTTGAGCGTTAAACAGTGTTGATGTTTCCTTCATGACATGCATTTGTTTATCACTGGGATTGTGTTAATTGTCCCATCAGATCTAAAAACACTTCAGTATGTCTTGTCTGCCCCTGCCTTTTGAGGCTGCAATACTTGCTTCCTTATAAACAGGAAAATATTCCATTTTCAAGAACTAACTGTGTTAAACAAAATGGACATTTTAATGTTGGGTCTTATTTTTTTCTTATTTAACAGCAACACAGAAACAAACCAAAAACAGAAAGAGGCAGAATAACTCCATTTAATAAGGAATTTTAAATCTACTAGGTCAACTGCTATGGTTTTTGTGGAAAAAGTTTTAAGGTATATACTTCATAACTATTTTGAGATGATATATTTTATAAAAAGATGTTTTACACTTTCTCTGAAAATTTGCATTTGTTACAACAATTAAAAAAATCACTTTTAGAAACAATAACATGGGACTCCCAATCAAAAGAAACTATTTATAGGATCTAAATATTGTAATTTGTACACAGTGTTGATACTAAAAGTATTACTATGCGCTACTTTTTTTTAAATATTTCCATACATTTGACTCACTCAGCTGCTACTTTTTAAAAAAGTTTAACGTTATGATGTTTAAATAGTATAGTTTCTCAAATGACAGACTTTTGTTCTTTCCGGCTCGACTATAGCATGAAGTAACCATTTTTGTTAATAATTCAATGTTTTTAAAAAAATCAGTAAATTAGTATTTTTTTTTAATAAAAAGTGAACATAAGCACTTTATTGATTTCAGTTTTAAAAGTGAAATATTTACTATAGTCAAAACAGACAATAACAAAGTCAACAAAATTTAAAGACTAAAGACTAATAACATTTCTAACATTCAGTGGCAGTATGCAATTATTAAAAGCAACCTAATAATTTCAAACTGATGGTATTTTGAAATTTTGTTTTGTGCAGGAGATTTGTCTTCATTTTCAAAACTTTCACTCTCTTCTTAAAACTTTCAACTGTTCTCCAAACGTCTCTCTCATGGGCACCACCTTATCAATAACACTTGGGTGGGTTGCAGGGAAATGATGGGCTACAATATAAACAATAATCCAACAATAGTAATAACAACAACATTAGTAAAAATAACAACAAAAAAATGCCAATACCAGTGTTCTGGCTGGGAACAATGTGAGGCCAGCAATGTCTTGTTTGTTGTTCATATCCATTTTTGAGGTATTTTCTGTAATCCAGAAAAAAACTGAACATGAAATAATCGGTCTCATTAGGCTCTTAGAGTGTAGTGTTGCTGTGTATTGTTGTTTAATAAACAAGCCCATTATTGAGTTGAACTAGTGTACACGTTTAATGGAGTGTTGTTCATAAAAAAATACTCTTTCTCCATGAACAGTGTGTATATGTGATGGACAATGCCTTTAACTCAAGATGCTCAAGTGATTTTGGTTTGTAAATTGTATATGCTTGTAAAATAAGATTTATCCACTTAAGAGAAGCATATTCTAGCTGATAACAATTCTCCATATCTACTTTATCATATACCATTAACATCCTTCTTGCCACCCTCTCTGACCTTGGCATCACTGGGACTGCTCTCAGATTGTTTGAGTGCTACATCTCAGGCAGATCCTACAGTGTGTCCTGGCGAGGGGAGTTGACAAAGGCACATCAGACACACAAAGGGGTGCTGGGTTCTCTATTTTTCTCTCTGTACACCACCTCACTGGGCTATATCATCCAATCCCATAGGTTCCGTTATCAGTGTTATGTGGATGATACACAGCTGTACCGGTCATTCCCTCCTGAGGACAAAATGGTATCAGCTAAACTCTGCATGTTTTACTGTTATCTCAACCTGAATTAAGGACCACCATCTACACTTAACCTGGCAAAAACGGGCAGCCAGTCTGTTCGACTCCCCATATTTCTACAGCTTTGTTCACTATCACTAACACCTGCCAAGTCAGTACACAACCTTGGGGAGATGACTTATGAACAGCTAATTTTTCTGACCACATTGTTACTGTTTCTTATTCATGCAGGGTCACGTAGTACAACACCCACAAAATCAGACCTTATCTGCCAGATATAAGAAGCTAAATTTGTGGTCCATGCTTTGGTCTCATTGTGCTTGGACTACTGCAGCTCACTTCTGGCAGGACTGTCTGCATGTGCTATCAAGTCGCTGCAGTTGGTCTAGAATGCAGCAGCCCATCTTGTAATCAACAGGTCAGCACCTGTGTATATGAAGATAAATGTGAGGTCCTATGCTCCTCCTTGACCACTCAGGTCTGCCAAGGAACAGTGTCTGGTAATGCCACCTCCGTGAGGTAACAAGTATCAGTCCAGACTATTTTCCTGAGTAGTTCCTAGTTGGTGGAACAAGCTTCACACATCTACCCAAACTGCTGATTTCCTCAATGTATTTAAGAAACAACTGAAAACCCATCTGCTCTATGAATATTTGTCTAATTGATTGAAACAAAAAAAACTGCTCTGTGATCTTTCACACTGTTGGTTGATTTGTTATTACATTAATTTAATTGCTATATCAATTGTTATTCTAAGTTTGTAAATGTATTAATTATTACATCATTTTACTTGTGGCAATCAACTTTTGTTACCTGTCCTACTCCACCTGCTGAACAAACAGGCCCTAGTCTAATGCTACTTTATTATGTTTACCACTTTTGTACATAGCTTTGGATAAAAGCATCTGCCAAGCAAATAAATGTAAATGTACAAGATTTCAGTATTAAAAGGATATTTTGCAAACTGCCCGGAGATTCAATGAATAGTGACTTTCAAAGTTACCTAGAGCTCCTATCACACTGCATACATTCAGAAGTGGTGTCAATATACCATTACAGTAAAATCATCACCTTTGAATATTTTACTATTACTAGAACTAGAATGCATCATACAGGATACATTACTTTCTCCTTCATGTGCTTTACATTCCTACAGCCACATTCAGCTCACCCTGCTGTTTCAACAGACACCCATCGTCAGTAACATCTGTTCAGTGGACACAAGCAAAATCAGGAATTACAGTGTGTCTGCAGCCTGCCGTGGACAAGTTATCTCAGGGATAACAGTAAATGGGTTTAAGAGGTCTGGATAAGACATTGCAGCATCAAGAATACTGTATCTCTGTGAAAAGAGCAAAAATATGGTTCAGGTACATCAAATCAGACCAGGGGTGCCTAATGCGTCGATCGCGATCGACCGGTCAAACACAAAGGTAGTGCAGGTAGATCACGATGCATTCAAAAAGAAAAAATTTTAAACGTTAGTCTATCATATATCCTCCCTATGGCATTTGCCACTTGATTGACATACAGGGCAGCCAGTCTGAGATCTATTTTCTTCTAACACACTGGTCATCCCACACGCACGACCAAACACATGAGCTACTGCAAAACTCCAGCTGTGATCTAGTTAGCCTTCCCATTTATATTGGCTAAAGAATGGATTTAAAAAGAAAATTGGTTGGGGAGGGGATGTGGAATTGGAAAATGATTTTTTTTCTCACAATGTCACAATCAAAGTGCATTTGTCTGACGTCCGAGGTTCGATCCCTGATGAAGGGTGCAGTGGAGTGTGTACGCCTAATGAGCCAAAAATAGGGCAAAACACACGTCGCGTACTCTTTGCATTATTTGACAGTTAACTATGTAACATTCTATCATCTGCTTCTTGAAACTGAGAGGGCACCCGTGGCGGATGTTTGCCGACTTCCAGACCAACCACACGTGTTACCTGGTAGGTAACCACCCATACAATCAGATTGTGATTCAGACTTTGAATGCTATATTATATATCTATATATCTATCTATCTATCTATCTATATATATATTATTTATATCTATATCTATATATATATATATATATATATATATATATATATATACACACTAATAAAAGGCAAAGCCCTCACTGACTGACTGACTGACTGACTCATCACTAATTCTCCAACTTCCCGTGTAGGTAGAAGGCTGAAATTTGGCAGGCTTATTCCTTACAGCTCACTTACAAAAGTTGGGCAGGTTTCATTTCGAAATTCTACGCGTAATGGTCATAACTGGAAGCTGTTTTTCTCCATTTACTGTAATGGAGCTGAGATCGAAAGCCGTGGGGGGTGGAGTTTCGTGTGACATCATCACACCTCCCACGCAATCACGCAATACGTAGAAAACCAGGAAGAGCTCCAAAAAGCGCTGAAGAAAACATGCATTATATAATTGAGAAGGCAGCGAAACAATAAGAAGCGAGCGAGTGACATATACAACCATATTCATGAGTGCTGCTATTACGGAAACAAAGCACGGTGTAAACCTAAACTTTAAATTAAGTTCATAGACAGGCTGCCGCTGGCGTTTGTAATTTAGTGCCTGCCCATATAAGGCGGTCCGTCAGCGGCAATCCAATAGAAACACTGCCGCTAAATATTCACGGGTGAAGGACTGTGCTTATGCAGAGGAAGATGAGATGGTCAGGGTGGTGTTTGACACAAACTCAGCGAAACTGCGAGAGAAAGTTTTAAGTGCCAGGACTTAGGTAACATTAAATACAGCCGTGGACATAGCACGACATGGCACCAGCACAGCTGGAAAACTTCGATGCATGTACACAGAGCGGCTCACGTGAACTGACGCCTTGGCACTGGACTAAGATGGCGCTGACTGGTGTGGCTGGCCGTCTGCTCGTCTGTCTAGTCTATGTCTTAACTTTGTTTTTATGTCTTATTTCATCCCAACGATCAGTGTCCTATGATCGGGAGGCTTTACAACATATTTTCTGGCCTACTTTCCTCTCAGTTTTCATCTTCCGATTGGATTTTTTGTGCACCTCCACCTTTGTTTTATTCATCTCCTGACTTCTTCACCTGGACGCCGGTGTTCACCTGTATCAGTCAGTTGAATGCTCCTCGGAGACGCAAACACACTCGCCGCCGTCATGGAAAAAGAGCCGGAATTGCTGTTAAACAACGCCGACTCAAGTCCCAGAGCTTTGTTTCCCGATGCCTGCGAGTTGTCTATGACCCATCTTCTCCTGCTCAGGAATCCATCACTGACTCATGGGCGCTGGACACGGATTTAATTTGTCCATTTCAAGACAGCATCACTTTTCCTCGGTGTGCAATCGGGCAGTAAACGCTGCTAATCTTCGCACTCTCACCCGTGCTCATCCTGCAACGAGCTCTTCTACTTCTATCAAGGCTGCTCTCCTGAAAGTGAGATCAGTGTCTAATAAAACTTTTATTCTGCAAGACTTCATTACATCAAATAATCTGGATTTCTTCTTCATCACTGAGACTTGGATTTTAAATGGTGACTCTTCATGTTTTACGGACTTGGTTCCATCAGGTTATTCATTTTTAAACTCTCCTCGTTTGACTCGTCGTGGGGGGGGCATTGCCACTGTTTTTAAAAGTATGTTCTTGTGTCTGAGCCTTACAAGGGATCCGTTTAGCAGCTTTGTTGTTCTTTGTTGTTTGCCGTAGTTTATAGACCTCCTGTAATTAATGATTCTTTCATTTCTGAATTCTCTGATCTCCTGGCTGATATCACCCTCTCCCATGACAAAATATTTATTGTTGGTGATTTCAACATTCACGTTTGTTGTCAATCGAAACCTTTGGTCAAAGACTTTTTTATCACTATTGGACTCATTTGATTTTATACAGCATATTAAGTCGCCAACTCACTCTCTCGGTCACACCCTTGATCTCGTTCTTACTCGTGATATTTCAGTGAATAGTATTGATTTATGTGATGTTTCTTTCACTGATCACTTTTCTGTAATGATAGATCTGAACATTACTGTTGATCTCCCGACTAATAGTTGTCCCCCACGCTGCTCGCGCTTTTTAAATTCTTCTACTATATCTGATTTTAAAACCATTTTCTCTAATCTTTATATGCATGACCAAAATAATGATATCAATGACTCTGTCGTAAAATTTAATTCCTCCTGTGAAACGGTTTTAGACGCAATTGCTCCGCCCAAGATACGCTGTAATAAGGTAAGACCTGCTCCCTGGCTAAATGAAAGTACGCGATCACTGCGCCGCGCCTGTCGAACTGCTGAACGGCGCTGGAAAAAAGATGGACTGGCTATCTCTAAACAGATTTTCAGGACTTCTCTTTTCAATTTCCAGGCAGAAGTTAAGAAATCGAAACATGACTTCTTTGCCGATTTAGTATCCCGCCATTCAAACAATCCTAGAGTTTTATTTAATTCAATTAATGCGGCCATTCACCCTCATTCTACGATGGGGTTAAATAGCACTGTTCATTCAAGTGAGCAGTTTCTATCTTTCTTTGTCAGCAAAATTGATACTATCCGCCGTGACATTGTTCAAACTAGCTATAAACTTCCTACTGTTAATCATGACATTGTTCTAGATTCCTTTGATCAAGTCTCTCTTTCAATGCTAAAAAGAACTATTGACACCCTTAAACCAGCTTCCAGCCCCCTTGATAATGTGCCACCACGTCTCTTAGTGGAAGCCTTTGATGTGTTGGGCCCATCTTTACTAGCCATTATAAATGATTCTATTAGTTCGGGGGTTGTGCCCTCATTTTTTAAACATGCTGCAGTCCGTCCCAATCTAAAAAAGGCAGGATTAGATCCTGGAGCTTTAACCAACTTTCGTCCAATTTCCCAGCTCCCATTTCTGGCCAAAATACTAGAAAAAATTATTTATAATCAAATGGTCAATCACCTTAACTCCAATAATTTATTTGAGACCTACCAATCTGGTTTTAGGCGTTATCATGGTGTTGAAACGGCACTCCTGAAAGTGTTCAATGACATCTCTCTTATTACTGACTCAGGTGATGCGGCAGTCCTTGTCCTCCTTGACCTGTCCGCTGCCTTTGAAACCATTGACCATGAAATATTGCTGATACGGCTCGAACATCTTGTTGGGCTTAAAGGGGCTGCTCTTAACTGGTTCAGGTCATATTTAACTGGTAGACACTTTTCAGTGACTTTAAATTCCTCTTTTTCATCTACTGTTCCTCTTAAATATGGTGTCCCTCAGGGATCCATTTTAGGTCCTATTTTATTCTCTATATACCTTCACCCTATTGGAGCGATTTTTAGGAAATGTAACATTTCTTTTCACTGCTATGCTGATGATACTCAGGTTTATATTCCCGTCTGCAACTCTGCAACAAATCAACTCCACAACTGTCTATCTGAACTAAGATCCTGGATGGCCAATAATTTTCTTGATCTAAATAAAAATAAAACAAGAGGTGCTTATAGTGGGTCCACCAGCTAAACCCCAAATTGGTCTTGGACTTCTCGGCTCTTTCTCTGCCTTTTCCAAACCTCAAGACCGCAATCTTGGTGTTACCTTTGATAGCAACCTCTCTTTTGAGAAACAAGTAAATTCTGTTGTCAAGAGTTGCTTTTTCCAACTTCATCTATTAGGTAAGATAAAGCCTTTTTTATCTTCTAAAGATCTTGAGAAAGCTACTCATGCTTTTATTTTTACTCGCCTCGATTATTGCAATTCGCTGTATTCTGGGATTAACAAATCTCTGATACACAGGTTACAGCTGGTCCAAAATGCTGCTGCTCGCCTTCTGGTTGGGGCAAGGAAGTATGACTCTGTTTCTCCTATTTTAGCTTTGTTACACTGGCTGCCTGTTAGTTTTCGAATTGATTTTAAAATCTTGCTGCTAGTTTTTAAATCGTTACATGGACTCGCTCCTGCCTATTTATCTGAATTGTGTGTTTTACACCAGCCATCTAGAGTGCTTAGATCTTCTGGTCAGTTGTCTCTTGTTGTCCCTCGTACCAAATGTAAAACCAAGGGGGACAGGGCCTTTGCAGCTGCTGCCCCTCGCCTGTGGAACTCTCTACCTCATCATATTAAGGAGTCGTCTACAATTGAACAGTTCAAAACAAGATTAAAAACTCACTTCTTTTCACTTGCATTCAGTGACCTTCAGTAATACTGATGGTTTTCCTCTTTGTGATCATATAACATTATTCCTATTTATTATCTCTTATTTTATGTTTATATATTTTATTACTATTTATGTTTTATTGTTTATTGTTTTTTCTTTTATTCTGTTATTGTAAAGCACTTTGGCCGCAGCATTACTATGTTGTTTTAAATGTGCTATATAAATAAAGTGACATTGACATTGACAAAAAGCAACAGTTCCAAAGAGCGCTGAATAAAAACCGAATTACACAATTGAAAAGGCAGCAAAAAAATATGAAGCGTCTGATACATACAAGCATATTCATAAGTGCAGCTACTGCGGAAACAAAGCACACGGTGGAAAACGTCAATGTCCCGCTAAAGGAAGAGAGTGTAAAAAAAAACCCGTGCATGCAGTGTGTCAGGTCTCAGATAAAGAAGAAGACGAGCTGTTTATTGATGCAGTAAGAAACGAATCGATGAATGAAACCTGTCATCTTTACAACGATTGACAAACACGGAATGTAACTTGAACACAACACATCCTACAAATACGAACCTGATTGAAAGAAATAATGATAATCAAATCCTTGATGACAGCAACACTCAATAACACTCACAAAACAATAACTGAATATTGACAATCATGTCATGTTATTTTTAAAATGTTCCCATTTCTTTTTCATAACTTCTTTAACATACTACTTCTCTGCTGCGATACGCGGGTATATATATATGAACGGTAAAAAAGTAAGAGCGAGGGGAGGGTGACTTATTTAGGCACGCAGGCAAAACCACAATAGCACGCGGGCTCGATGTACTGTAGTGCGCGTCAACTCGATCTGAATTGCGCGATCACATTCGAAAAAATATATCTTTTCAAGTTCTATTTAGTCCATATGTGTCAAACTCAAGGGCCGCAGGCCACATCCGGCCCGCCATGTAATTATATCCGGCCGCGAGATCATTTTATATACTGTATTATTGTTATTAATAGCCCGGGTATATGAAGTGCTGGTAACACAATAAACTACAGATCCCGTAATGCAGCGCTTCAGCTGCCTTGCCGAACACTTACCGCGTTAATCAAGTCTAGCTTATGATGCTGCAAGTTATTGTGAAGCTAGCCCACACGATGCCGAAGAGAAAAGTTGATTCTGAACATAGAGCCTTTAAAAACCGATGGGAGGCTGAGTATATGTTTACTGACATTACCGGTAAACCCGTGTGTCTCATTTGTGGAGCTAATGTGGCTGTAATTACAGAATTTAATCTAAGACGGCACTATGAGACAAAACAGAAGGATAACCTGAAAGACCTGAATGCAATGCAGAAGATAAAGAAAGCAGTTAAAGAAGAATCTGACAATTCAGCAGACATTTTTAATCGTGCACAATCACAAAGTGATTTCAAGTGAAGCTGCTTTTATGGGAGACACAAATGCACTACTGCAACTTGCCCCACTTTCCCTGTTGCCAAGTAATGTTGAACCAAGTCGGCACAACGGTGTTCCCAAATACGCACTTTGCTGATAAACTGAGCGCACTGCGCACTGAGTTCGCACGGCGCTTTGGTGACTTTGAAGAACAAAAAAAAGACTTTTGAGTTGTTTCGCAACCCATTTGCCATCGATGTGCAAACTGCACTTGTGCAGATTCAGATGGAGGTGATTGAGCTGCAGTGTAATGGCACACATGCCTACATATAACTTCCATTCCTACCAAAGATATTTCTGTCGACTAAATAAAAATTCCTTCTATTTAAAATTTAAATAGAACTTGAAAAGATACGATAGTTCATAATATCCATGCAGACTTGCACGTAAGAGCGGGAGTCATCCGTTTTAACAAACAGCGTATTGCACATTTAATTAATTTATTTATCCATTCCAAAATAAGATATTGTACAAATAATGTTTTTCATTTTTCTTCCTTGATGGATTCTGCCACCCCCAGCAACAGTTGCTCGCACCCCAAAGAGTGTATGTATATATCTATACTAATAAACGGCAAAGCCCTCACTCACTGACTCACTGACTGACTGACTGACTCATCACTAATTCTCCAACTTCCCGTGTAGGTAGAAGGCTGAAATTTGGCAGGCTTATTCCTTACAGCTTCCTTACAAAAGTTGGGCAGGTTTCATTTCGAAATTCTACGCGTAATGGTCATAACTGGAAGCTGTTTTTCTCCATTTACTGTAATGGAGATGAGCGTCAAACCCGTGGGGGCGGAGTTTCGTGTGACATCATCACGCCTCCCACGTAATCACGCAGTAGGTAGAAAACTAGGAAGAGGCCCAAAAAGCGCTGAAGAAAACATGCATTATATTAATTGAGAAGGCAGCGAAACAATAAGAAGCGAGCGAGTGACATATACAACCATATTCATGAGTTCTGCTACTTCGGAAACAAAGCACGATGTAAACCTAAACTTTAAATTAAGTTCATAGACATGCTGCCGCTAGCGTTTGTAATTTAGTGCCTGCCCATATAAGGCCGTCCGTCAGCGGCAATCCAATAGAAACACTGCCACGGGTAAATATTCACGGGTGAAGGACTATGCTTATGCAGAGGAAGATGAGATGGTCAGGGTGGTGTTTGGCACAAACTCAGCGAAACTGCGAGAGAAAGTTTTAAGTGCCGGGACTTAGGTAACATTAGATACAGCCATGGACATAGCACGACATGGCACCAGCACAGCTGGGAAACTTCGATGCATGTACACCGAGCAGCTCACGTGAACTGACGCAGTGCACAGACAAAAAGCAACAGTTCCAAAGAGCGTTGAACAAAAAAATATGAAGCGTCTGATACATACAAGATAAGTATGTAATAAGCGCAGCTACTGCAGAAACAAAGCACACGGTGGAAAAAGTGAATGTCCCGCTAAAGGAAGACAGTGTTAAAAAAAAAAAAACCCGTGCATGCAGTGTGTCAGGTCTCAGATAAAGAAGAAGACGAGCTGTTTATTGATGCAGTAAGAAACAAATCTTTTTCATAGCTTCCTTAACACACTACGTCTCCGCTGCGATACGCGGGTATATATATATATATATATGTATATATATACCCCGATCTACATACTCGAATAATGAATACTTTATTCGCAATCAATGATTGTTTTGGTAAAGCCATACTCAGTGTATTCATTAGATGAATGGTAAAAAAGTAAGAGCAAGGGGAGGGTGACTTATTGAGGCATGAAGGCAAAACCACAATAGCACGCGGGTTCGATGTACGAAAAAATATTTCTTTTCAAGTTCAATTTAGTCCATATGTGTCAAACTCAAGGGCCACAGGCCACATCCAGCCCGGCGTGTGATTATATCCGGCCCGCGAGATCATTTTATATACTGTATTATTGTTATTAATGGCCCGGGTATATGAAGCTCTGGTAACACAATAAACTACAGATCCCATAATGCAGCGCTTCAGCTGCCTTGCCGAACACTTACCGCGTTAATCAAGTCTACACGATGCTGAAGAGAAAAGTTGATTCTGAAAATAGAGCCTTTAAAAACCGATGGGAGGCCGAGTATATGTTTACTGACATTGTCGGTAAACCCGTGTGTCTCATTTGTGGAGCTAATATGGCTGTAATTACAGAATTTAATCTAAGACGGCACTATAAGACAAAACATCAGGGTAACCTGAAAGACCTGAATGCAATGCAGAAGATACAGAAAGCAGAAGAATTAAATAAGAATCTGACACTTCAGC
>JANRMT010062842.1:36824335-36835817 GCA_026402145.1 Polypterus bichir lapradei
TAGGTAGATCATTTCGACTTGGTCATTTTAAAAGTAGCTCGCAAGCCGAAAAAGTGTGGGTATCCCCTGAATCAAACCAAGCACAAATGAAGCCTGTATGCAAAATGCACCACCAACAGATCCCAACAAAGACTAATACAACAAACCTAATTTCACCACTTTAAAAAAAAAAAAAACACCCAATCGAATGTGCTGAATGTCAAAATGAACCTTTGAGTGATATAGCTAACAACCCTTTGAGCAGTGGTGCTTATCTTAAATAGCAGTCAATTGTGTTGTTATTTGCAACTATTACCCCATATAGTAGAAAATCAAAAAGGCATCAGGGCATCAGAAACACAGTCACTTAATTCATGGCAAAGGACATGTGACTGCTTTAGAAAAAGAAGGCTTCAGGAAACGTTTGAAGTATTCTACCTGATGTTTAAACTCTTTGGCTGAAAACATTTTTCTCAGATGGAGCTTCCAGAACTTTATGATGAATGTCAGACGAAGTGAGAGGCTGCATTAAAAAATGTGACATACATTGCCACTACCACAGACTTGTTGTCGAGATGGACATCGGAGCCTTACACAAGTCTTACTATTTACTACATTGATGCAGAATGGAATTTACAGAGTAAACATCTGTAAACTGCATATTGTACCACAGATCACACAGCAGAAATTAACACAATGGCACTTAAAGATGCCCTGTCGTCCTGAAGGAATTAGAGAACCATCCAGTGTGTATTATCACATAAAACAGAGCAAACACTATCAAGGCTGTGTTGCTAAAAAATTGGACTTCAGGCATAGATTGCACCAGGCAATCAGACATCAGTAAATGAACATTATTAGTTTAGTTAATTAATTTACTGTTGTGAATATGCTTTGTACTTTGTTGCCTATAGTAAATCCCTTGAAGCTGAACAGGAAAAGCTACCTCCAAGCTCTTAAGTAGACAGTAAAAAACCAGTCCTCCAGAATGGTGGAAGATCCATGCAAATCCATGTTTAGCGCTGGCTCTATATTCCTGCCACCAGTTCACCATCAGAAAGGGCTTTTAGTACAGGAGGCAACACTCCATCTACTTTTCTTGAAATTAATTTAACCTCTACAAAAAAAAAATTTTCTGTTTGACCTTCAAACCAGGATGTCACAGCTGCCATAATGTCTTCATCACTGGAAAAAACGCTGCCCACAGAGAGATTTCTTCAAAACTCAGAACAGGAAATAATCTAAGGGAGCCAGGTCAGGACTGCAAGGTGGATGGTTCAGCTGCTGGAGCATACATTCTCGGAGGGCAGCCTGCGACTGATGTAACGTGTGTACTTCAAGCTGCTTCCACAGGCCGTCCATCGTCAATGGCCTCTCTACATCACTTATTCTGCTTGCTCCAAAGTTTTACTTTGTAGGAAGATGGGGCAGACTCACCATAAACCTCAGTCATGCGTTCATGGATCTCTTTTGGCTTTTTCCCGTCTTTTGTGAGAAATTTTATCACTTAACGTTGCTCCAAATCTAGCATTTTCTTACTTGATTTGCATGAGGACTCTCCTGACATCCTGTCTCTTGGAATGTTAGACTCACACAGAGCCAGAACTGTGCATGAGTAACCCTGATACATGCCGCAGCATGCTCAGACTTGTTTCAACATGCTTGCTACTTTCTTTCATACTCGGGTAGATAAGTTATTGAACACCCCTCATATTTACTGCAGCTAGTAATGTAGATTTGGTTTGCAATTTAACAGTTTAACTATTACCAAATAGTACTGTATCAGCACATTTTTCCGTTAACTACAAAAGGTGTTCTTACAGCTATACAGTATGTAATAAAGATAATTATCATGAAAAACTTTTCCTTGAATGAAATATAAGATATGGTTGATTCAACATTGATAGAACTCATTCCATCCACATTTTGACAAACAACACGAAAAGCCAATGATAATGAGAATAGCACAGAGGCAAACCAGTCATGTGGCTGGAATATAGTTACAGCCACATCAGGTCAGATTGACGCACACAGCACTGAGTGTAGGTGTAACAGCAGTATATGTGCTAGTGGTTGGGCTACTGCAGCTACGCACACCAGTACGTCAGGTGTTGGGGCAAAATAAAAGAGAATACAAACATATATACATATACATACATATATATTGTTGGAAACGGCTGTACTTCCAGGACACCGGGAGCATTAAAAGACTGGGAGAGAGATGATACCTCCCCCAGGAAACGAGAGGGCAGCCCCTCTGGTTTGTATTGGGGCCAAGGTATCAGAGCTTGGAAGCTTAACCCTGTTGGGGGCTGTGGCCACCTCTAGGTGGCACCTAGACAATTGTGGAGCCCAGGATGGCAGCACTCCCCAGTGTGGTGGAAGAACTGCCATGCTGGGCTCCACAATTGCCCAGGTTTGATATTTTTATGAATGTAGAATTTTTTTATTTGTTTTTATAAAGTTATTTTAGGTTTCATAGTTTTTGATTTTAGGTTTAGTAAAATTAAATTTAGTAGTTTTTCAGAATTTGATCTTTATCTCTGCACAGAAATCTTAAATTAATCAGAGTTAATTTATCCGTTTACCATTTATTCTTCAAAGACAGCAGGAAAAGACAAGAAGATGAAGTGAGCTGTGGGTGTGTGTAAGAAACTGGTGGCTGTATTCACTTTCTCCTGGAATTAGAACAGAGATATGGCCATTGCCCAGGAAGAATATCACCTACCCCAAAATAAGTTGGTGACAGAGTTGCCCTCTAGATGGGGATAATGTCAAAGAATGATTGGAAGGGTTTTAGAGCAGCACAAAGCCATCTCTCAGGTACTTAATGCAGATAAGAAGACTGGGTATGTGGTTCCCACCTGACAGGACATGGATGTGATGGAGTCAGTGTATGGAGCCTTGAATTCACTACTAGAATACACTGATTGGTTCTTTGGTAAACCTTATGTGAGTGTGTCCATCTCAAGCCGATACTGCATCTCTTCAGAAATGGACATCTGAAGACGAAACACAGCTCATAAAGGACATAAGGATGACTTGTAACGGCATACCTTGATGAAAAGTATGTTGTCCAGAAAATTGATGACCTGTTTGATGCAACAACCTTGGTGGATCCATGCTTCAAGGTACAATACATCAAGTCAGAAGAGATTGATACCATTAAAATGAGAGCAGTGACTGAGATGCAGGAGTAAACTGAATTTCATCCACTTCAGTCAGAAGAGAAGAAGCAGGAGAAAACGAGGGAGGAGCTATTACAATGCTACTCAACCCAGAGCAGAGAAGGTCACTGGGCAATTTCTTTAAGAAATCATACTCCACCATCACAAGACTCAGTGATAAAGACAATGGAAAAGGAGCTTGACAATTACCTGCTGGCATCAGATGCAGACAGTGAAATGGACACCTTGCAGTGGTGGAAGACCCATGAGAGAAACCTCCCAAGAGTAAACCAGCTCGCAAAGTGCTACTTGTCCACTATTGGACTGATGGGGATTTCTTGTTCATTCTTTTTTAGCCTTGGATAGTAAGCTGACCACTGATGAATGAATATGTCAATTTTGTTTATGTTCTCCTTCATTTACATTTGAAAGCTGCTTGAATTCGTACTGAGGATATTATACTGAATAATTTTTGTCTATTTGCAGGTTTGTTCTCCAACCATTTAAAACAATTTGAATCTACAGAAAGGAAAGGATATATATAGTATAGAATTAGTTTTTTTTTTTTTTTTTTAGATTTTATTTTGTATTAATACCTACTTTAATTATTTCGAACTGACCAAAGAATTTATTTTGTGTTTTCCTGTAAATCTTGAAAGTTTTTGACTGGTCCGAGTTCAGACTTTTTATTTTGTATTACCTATTTTATTGATTTGCAATTGACAAAAGAATTTAGTTGTGCATTTTGTTTGTGTTCTCCTGTAACACTTGAACACTTCTGACTGGTCAGAATTAAGATTTTAGTTATTATATATACCCATTTTATTTATGTGAAATACAGTTTTATAATATCCTACAGTACATTTGGCATGTTCAGCTTCTGGCAGAGAATAAATATTTAAACCAAAATTAACCTGGTATCTTCACATCTCAATTAGCAGTAAAAAGGAATCTTTAAGCTTGATAGAAATAGTGATTTGATTTATATAGTACTATATATCAATATCGACTTATATGAAAAAAAAAACTGGGCTATGTATTAGAAAATGTTACAACATTACACAGTAGCATTTAAACATTATAACATCAGATCTTGCACATTAAAATCTACTCACCATAATGAAACTCAAAGGTTTAAAGAATCTGATGCATTTTGGAAGAGGGCAGAATTTGGCTGTGCTACATTTTCCCATCTACAGTGTTGCTAACATATGCAGTTATGCGTTTTATGATTTTATCGTGTAATGTGCTCTTTAATGGGTTGAAAGCAAAAGTGAATAAAATGTGTTATTATTATTGCATTTATTTACTACAAAGGAAATTCACTTTGTATTTTCTCTGAATGGATGTAATACCTTAAAAATGTGCATCACATTCACATGCTACAGAATAACAATATAAAACCAATGAAGGTTTAAACAGTGTGCAAGTTAAATTATATAATTTAGGAAAAAGGTTGCTGGGCCTTGAGTGGTTTTTGAAAATTGGTCTCCACTAGTAGCCCTTGAACTTTTTACTGGTCGACCAGGTGGTTTCTCGACCTTGTGCAGTCATACTGCTGAAAATTCCTAAATGTTACAAAGCTTGTGCAGCTTGCTACAGGCAATACACCTCAAACTAATGCATAATTCCACACTTATTTTGAATGGCTGCATAGAACTTGGGATTCTCTCAAAAAAGAACCTAAAAGCCATGAGCCTCTTCCTTGGAGAGTTGAAGGCAGCAAACTTTTCCCTTTGTGAGCCTGAGAGCTGAGATCCAGTCAGCCAAGCTAAGCACTGAAGAGTGTCTTCTTCAGGACAACCATTACTTCAAGAAGGGAATTTCAGTATCTAAACTCTTGGGCTAGAATGAGTAATGCCTTTTCCCTATGATGTGACAAAGGACAGCAGAAAGCAATCTGGGGAAGCAGCAGCATGGCACTGAAATGAACCACATAGTGAAAAGAGTGCACTCCAATGCATGAAGAATCTTCCAATTGAACCCAGAGAAATAATAAAGCAGAGCGGCACGGTGGCGCAGTGTCTGCGTGGGTTTCCTCCCACAGTCCAAAGACATGCAGGTTAGGTGGATTGGAGATTCTAAATTGGCCCTAGTGTGTGCTTGGTGTGTGGGCGTGTTTGTGTGTGTCCTGCAGTGGGTTGGCACCCTGCCCAGGATTGGTTCCTGCCTTGTGCCCTGTGTTGGCTGGGATTGGCTCCAGCAGACCCCCGTGACCCTGTGTTCGGATTCAGCAGGTTGGAAAATGGATGGATGGAAATAATAAAGCAACAACTCCTCATAACATCAGATGTCATCCATAAGGACATAGTGCTTTAAGACTATTTAAAGTAGAACCGTAAATACCAGTAAACAGCTAGCTAGTTATGTTTGTTGTTTGTGTAGTGTGTCTTTTATATATATAAATATATATACACACATACATATACACATACACACATGCTTTGCCCCCTGCTCGCCAACCCCTCCCGACTCCCCCCCCGCCCCCCAAGTGCTACACGACGTTAGGAAGAGGGGAGTTGAACGCACCCCAAGGAGACGCAGTCGCTCCTCTGAAACCCATCTGTAACAGTGATACAATGGGAATAAAATAACATTTTTTTTTACCTCCTCTTTGCTCGATCAGCTGCTGGCTTGCTGCTGCTCCTGTGTGGCATGATCTGCATTTCGTGTGGCGCTTAAAGTCATGACCTTGTCTCTCTTCTCCCTGAGACATCCTCAAACACTATTTGATCTCTTTCACTGATCCGTTATTTCACCGAGTAATATTTTCCATTTGTTTGTGCTAATGCGATCTTTACTCTATGGTTACGTGCTGTTGTGAAGAGGGGGGCTGAACGCACCCCAAGGAGATGCGTTTGCTCCTCCGAAACCCGTCTTAAAACGTTGATACAATGGGAATCAAACAACAGAATTTTTTTACCTTCTCTTTGCTTGATCAGCTGCTGGATTGCTGCTGCTGCCATGCTGCATGACCTGCACTTTGTGCAGCGCTGTGAACATTTTAAAGTCACTGCCTTGTCTCTCTTCTCTGCCCAGACATCCTCAAACACTATTCGATCTCTTTTCATTGATCCGTTATTTCACCGGGTAATATTTTCCATTTGATTGCGCCAATGTGAGCTTTAATCTAATTTTCTTGAGACTTTCGAATTTTCCTACTTCCATTATCTCTAACCTGCTCTGCATGTTTATCACACCCGTCTCGCAGAATGTGAAACTGTCTCTCTGTCTCTATCTCTCAAAGATCTCTATTCAAATGATCACATCTCGTTGCAGTTTTGTTTTCTTCTATACTTTTTATATTTCATAAAACAAGTGTGCCTCAGGTACCTTGGTAAGTCTAAAGCCAGAGACCCCCATCCTACCACATAAACATTACGTAAATAAAGTAGATGCAGTGCAGAATTATTGAATTAATTACAGAAAGAAAAACTGATAAATTAACCAAGTTAAATTTTCTTTTTGAAATCCCACATTATTATGGCATTCTACTGGGTAGCATCTTATTGATTATTAATCAATCAAAAAATCTGCAAATTTATGAAGTTAAAACAGACAGTAGAAGTTAATCATAGAACCAGAAGAAAGGGATACAAAGGAAAGCATACTTTATAAATGCTTGTCTGTACCTGATGTAGCTTTCAGAAAAAACACTTCTTGAGCTTGAGCCAGCATGATTTGACTGAGAGTGCTGACTGTGTCAGGAGAGATGTCCATAGTAGGTTCACGACTCAAAGCAGACAAAACTGTGTCTTTAATGTGAGAAAAGGTCCCACTAGCCAGCTGAGAAAAAACAAAGGAAAGAGATGTGTCAATTATGACTTTCATGCCCTGTTTTCTTATACAGCAACATTGCCTGATCTGTTTCACTTATCGATAATCAAGCCACACTACATCTAGCCACACTACATCTTACCAGTGTCAGGCTGGCAATTCAAACTGACTTTTATGTTCAAAGATAGTCTGGAATGGCATATCACTGTATTAAATAAAGAGATATACAGTGCAGACATTGGAGAGAGCATTATATCTACAGCAAAAGCAAATATTCTTTCATAAGTATGTGGTGCAAGCTTGATTTTGACAGCAACAATGAGTTGCTATCAAACACAATAAATTCCATTAGAGTTGGACACCACTACAACTTGAGGAATATTTCAAAAATAAAAACGTATAGACAAAATAGCACCTTAAGACATAAAACTGTAAATTTATGTAAACTACTGTAATAGAATACAGTCTGTAAAAACTTAAATCCCAATCTTTTTATTTATTGCTGGAGAATCCACAAGAAGTACTTACCATGCCTTTGGTAGAAGTACTACTACATATATTTAAGAAATCAAATGTGTTGTAATTTTAGAGAGACAAAACGGCACAAGTGATGCATACTAAAATATGCAAGATCATTTATAATTAAAATGTTTTGCTTCTTTCATACATAGTATTGTCAGGCAAAAGAAATGTAGCTTAAGTGGTAACACAGTCCAATGATGAAATTCTAATTTGTTAAGTAAGCAGAAGATGAACTGATCGCCACAGGACTAGTTCCCAAAATGCATCAGGCGTGTTAAGATGTTCATTTGCACTTCAGGCACTGAATTTTGTGGCTAGAATGCAGGAAAATTTTTCTTCTGCTGACTCCACAACATATTTGCTCAGGTGTCGCTGCACAGTACACTAAATCTTCTTGGAAGCCTTTTGCAGTCAAACAGGGGTTTAAAGATGTCTTTTTCTAACAATCCAACAAGCAGTTCTTTCAGAACATTTTCTTGGTCTTCAAGACCTCAACTTGACCTCCACCGTTACTGCTAACTGCTATTTCTTAATAACATTACAAACTGAGGAGACAGCTACCTGAAAACACTTTGCTATCTTCTTGAAGCTTTCTGCTGCATTGTATCAATTATTTTATTTTTGAGAGTGTTAGGGAGCTGCTTAGAGATGCCCATGGCTGCTGATTGTTGGGAAAACTTTTGATGACTCAGGAAATTTACACAGCTTTGAAATTTGCATCACCTAGGGTTTCCCAATGATGTTTGTGAAAAAAATCCATAGCCCTAATGAGCTAATTAAGGTTTGAGACTCTGGTAAAAGTTATCTTTAAAAAAATCTTTAAAAGCACTTTAAAACACTGCTGAAAACACATTACTTTAACATGGCCTTTCTATAACTTCAATTTAACTTAATTTAACTTAATCCTGATACTCTATATGTTCAATTTCCTCATAATAACTATTCAGGGTAGCTCTACAACCCGTACTGACCCCTACTCTCTTCTCTGTTTCTTTTTCCGGTTTCTTTGTGGTGGTGGCCTGCGCCACCTCCACCTACTCAAAGCTTCATGATGCTCCAACAATGATGGATGGACTAAAAGGCAGAATTCTACGTGACCATCATCATCAAGCCTTTCCGTGAGAACCCTAAATCCAAAGAGGACTGTTTCATTTATGTTAGGTAGAATGCCCAGTGGGGACTGGGCGGTCTCATGGTCTGGAATCCCTACAGATTTTATTTTTTTTTCTCCAGCCGTCTGGAGTTTTTATTTTGTTTTTTCTGTCCCCCCTGGCCATTGGACCTTACTCTTATTCGATGTTAATTAATGCTGATTTATTTTGTTTTCATATTGTGTTTATTTTTCTATTCTTTATTATGTAAAGCACTTTGAGCTACTGTTTGTATGAATATGTGCTATATAAATAAATGTTGTTGTTGTTGTTGTTGTTATCTGAGACCTCACATATCTTGTGATGAGCAAACGTTTGTATAGTGTTCCTTCCCTTTTTTCACTGTACAAAACAAAAGCAGTATTACTAATCCTGCATAAAATACTGAAAAGAAATGTGCCATCTTTAACTTTATGCCATTTGGTGATCTGTTCAATTTAAGTACACTTAACTACAGTAGAGTCCTGCTAATCCGAACTAATTGGGACCGAACCCTGTTCGGATTAGCGAAAATTCGGATTAGGCGGAGTTTTGTTATATAATGCCATATATTGACTTTATGAGGCATATTAAGCGTCTGATGTGTCAAAAATTAAAGGTAAGAAATTACGTATTCTAGTACACTGCAATTTAAACTGCACTGTAGTGTGACTGTGATCGGAGGTAAAATCAATATGACGGGCGGTACATGAGTAGTAGCGGAAGGGCAGTGACCTAGACCCCCCGCCTAGACCTACGCATTCCTCTTGATTTCCGTTCCCAAATTATGAGTCACTGAGTCAGTGTGCCACCTGCTACTGCTGAGTGATGTGTTTTGTGCAATGTTATTGTTCGTGTGCGCGCACTTGCCCTGTGTTTTGTGAGTCCTTGTGAGTGGTGTGTAGTGTGGTTTCTTTACATTCTGTGCTTGTCCCTGCTGTTAATTATCATGGCAAGCAAACGTAAACATAACTCGTGTACATTAAAAGAAAAACTGGAAGTGTTGAAAAGACTTGACAAAGGTGAAAGTGCCACTCAGTTATCGAAGGAATCTGGTGTCGGGAAAGCAACAATTTCCGACTGGAAAAAGAACAGAGGTAAAATTGAGCAGTTTTGCACTACCACAAGTGAAAAAAACGGTTGAAAATCGTAGCAAGACAACAGTGTCTTCTTACGAAAAATTGGACGAAGCACTTTTCTTATGGTTTACACAAGACAGACAGAAAGGAATCCCTATCACTGGCCCTCTAATTCAATTGGACAAGCTCATGGACGGTGACGTATCATTTACGGCTAGTTGTGGTTTCTTAGACCGATGGAAGAAAAGACATGGAATCAGGCAGCTTACAATAACTGGGGAGAAATTGTCAGCGGACAACGAAGCAGCTGTTGAATACCTTGAGGAGTTCAAATGCATCATTTCTTCCTACTCGCCCCAGCAAGTTTACAACGCAGATGAGACAGGACGTAACTTTAAAGCATTGCCTACCAGAAGTCCTGCATCACAAGAGGAACGATCTGCACCAGGGTTTAAAATGGATAAACAGCGCCTAACTGTTGGCCTGCAGCAATGCTTCTGCCACAAATAAGCTTCCACTGATGGTTATCTGCAAATCGGCAAAACCACGCTGTTTTAAGAACATGAACTCTCTCCCTGTTTTTTACAGAAATCAAAAGAAAGCTTGGATGGATCGTGCCTTGTTCCAAGAATGGTTTGACAAGCAATTTGTGCCAAAAGTAAAGGCGTTTAACAAAGAAAATGGATTGCCTCCTCGTGCTTTGTTACTTATAGACAATGCTCCGTCACATCCAGAAGAAATGCAACTTGTTTGCAATGATATCAAGGCTATTTTTCTCCCACCAAATGTCACATCAATTTTGCAGCCAATGGACCAAGGGGTTTTGCAGGCTTTGAAACAGAAATATAGAAAAATGCTTCTTCATAGCCAACTTGAAGATAATGAAGAGCTAACAATTTTGGATAAACTCAAGAAAATGAACATCAAAGATGTTATTTACTGGGTTGCTGAAGCTTGGGAAAACACACGCAAGGAATCCTTACACAAGTCTTGCAAAAATCTCTGGCCTGAGCTAGAGTTTGTCCAAACAGTATTCCCCCCGACAAAAGAATAATTGCGAACTTGTTCCATTGGTGAAAAGAATGCCAGGTTGTGAAAATGCAGAAGAAGACTGCGTGGAAGAGTGGACAGCCGTTGACGACTGTGGCCATGAAGAATACACAGATGAGGACATTGTGGCAGCTGTGCAGCGAACGTCAACTGATCTCGACGCAGACGACAGTGAGGAGGAAGGGGACGCGCAGACTGATGTTGTTCCACACACTGCTGCAGCCAGTGCCCTTGATCTCGCTTTGCGCTACATTGAGCAACACGCCGATGCAACCCTAACAGATGTTATGTTTATGCGGCGTTGGCGAAACATTGCTTCTTCAAGCCGTTTTAGTTCGTTGCGTCAGAAGAAGATCAATGACTTTATCTCTTAGATAATGGTTTGGATTTTACGTTTTGTGTAAATGCTGTACAGAACATGGATTCTACATATGTGAGTAAATTCGAACTTGTTTCAATTTTAAGTAAGGCTGTATTTTGGATTTTTAGTTAGACAGCGAAATTGAAAAATTACAAGTTTCTTAAATGTACATTAAACGTAAGACATAACTTGAAAAAACTTGTTTTCTTTACTTTTCCCAGTTTAGAAATTTTATAAAAATTATTTTTTTTCCCTAGTCCTGTTCGAATTAGGCGGATTTTCAGATTACCTACAATGTGAATTTCAGACCCCACCATGATTCTAAGTGGAAGAACTTGCAAAATCGCAGGGTGTTCAAATACTTATGTTCCTCACTGTATGTGTATGTATATATATATATATATACATATATATATA
>JANRMT010062842.1:36835917-36849038 GCA_026402145.1 Polypterus bichir lapradei
TTACACTGTGCTTTGTTTCCGAAGTAGCAGAACTCATGAATATGGTTGTATATATCACTCGCTCGCTTCTTATTGTTTCGCTGCCTTCTCAATTATATAATGCATGTTTTCTAAAGCACTTTTTGGGCCTCTTCCTGGTTTTCTACGTACTGCGTGATTACGTACGAGGCGTGATGATGTCAGACGAAACTCCGCCCCCACGGGTTTCAAGCTCATCTCCATTACAGTAAATGGAGAAAAACAGCTTCCAGTTATGACCATTACGCGTAGAATTTCGAAATGAAACCTGCCCAACTTTTGTGAGTGAGTGAGTGAGTGAGTGAGTGAGTGAGTGAGTGAGGGCTTTGCCTTTTATTAGTATAGATATATATATATATAGATATAGATATAGATATAGATATATATATATAGGTATGGGAACAACACTCATATCAATGACAAAACAATTACATTAACAATCATGTTATGTTATTTTTTAAATTTTTCCTTTTCTTTTTCATACCTTCTTTAACACACTACTTCTCCGCTGCGAAGCGCGGGTATTCTGCTAGTTGTTGAATGTAATCTGAATTTTAAATCGCATATTAATCAGATCACTAGGACAGCATTTATTCACTTAAGAAACATAAGTAAAGTTAGACCTCTTATATCACTGAAAGATGCTGAGAAATTAGTTCACGCGTTTGTTTTCAGTCGACTAGATTACTGTAACGCACTCCTCTCAGGACTACCTAAGAAAGACATAAATCGTTTGCAACTAGTGCAGAATGTAGCTGCTAGAATCCTAACTAGGAAAAGAAAATCCGAACACATTTCTCCAGTTTTGATGTCACTACACTGGTTACCTGTGTCATTCAGGATTGACTTTAAAATTCTGCTTATGGTTTATAAAGCCTTAAATAATCTCGCCCCTTCTTATATATCGGAATGTCTGACACCCTATATTCCAAATCATAACCTCAGATCCTCAAATGAGTGTCTCCTTAGAATTCCAAGAACAAAACTTAAAAGAAGTAATGAGGCGGCCTTCTGCTGCTATGCACCTAAAATCTGGAATAGCCTGCCAATAGGAATTCACCAGGCTAATTCAGTAGAGCACTTTAAAACATTGCTGAAAACATATTACTTTAACATGGCCTTTCTATAACTTCAATTTAACTTAATTTAACTTAATCCTGATACTCTATATGTTCAATTTCCTCATAATAACTATTCAGGGCGGCTCTAAAATCCGTACTGACCCCTACTCTCTTTTCTGTGTCTTTTTCCGGTTTTTTTGTGGTGGTGGCCTGCACCACCTCCACCTACTCAAAGCTTCATGATGCTCCAACAATGATGGATGGATTAAAAGGCAGAATTCTACGTGACCATCATCATCAAGCCCTTCCGTGAGAACCCTAAATCCAAAAAGGACTGTTTCATTTATGTTAGGTAGAATGCCCAGAGGGGACTGGGCGGTCTCATGGTCTGGAATCCCTACAGATTTTATTTTTTTTCTCCAGCCGTCTGGAGGGTTTTTTTTTGTTTTTTCTGTCCCCCCTGGCCATTGGACCTTACTCTTATTCGATGTTAATTAATGTTGATTTATTTTGTTTTCTTATTGTGTCTTTTATTTTTCTATTCTTTATTATGTAAAGCACTTTGAGCTACTGTTTGTATGAAAATGTGCTATATAAATACATGTTGTTGTTGTTACACTCACACATATACATATTTATATACATACACATATACTGTATATACACATACATATATGACCCAGTTTATAGGTTTACAGGGTCATTACCGTCAATTGTACAGAGCACTGTGAAATTCTTATTTTCTATGCTAATCACTATATGTACTTTTAAAATAAAATAGTAAATGTGGAGCACACCTTAAATATGACAGTGTAGCAACATAAAAATAACACAGAACCACCAAAACAATCTCTCATTACCTGATAATATTTGGCAGCTGTTTTCAATCCTTCATCACTGTCTAGGTTTTGTTCAGATGCAATTTGACTTGCAAGAGCTCCAACATTAAACAAAACACAAGTTTTTTCATAGCCAAGGTTTGGCAGAGCTATATGGATACAAAAAAAAAACAATCAGATACCTTCTGGAAGTTAACTTCTCTTACTCTTTTAAAACTGATTATTACTTTTGTTCTGCAAAGTGATCCTGGTTATATTAATGAAGGGGATGCTTAATTTATCTTTTCTATTGACACCACAACTCTTTAAAATAATCATATTACATATGGAACCTTATTCACCAAAAGACACTTCAATTTGTAGTCTCCATGAGCTGCTCAGTTACATTTGTACAAGTTATTTGGGTGATACCTAAATTATCAAGCACTTCAATAAGGTATCTGCTGTGAATGAAAAAACTTTAACCTTACCCAACTTGACTGAACCTCCAAAAAGAGAACCTTTATCAAAAGCATCCTTCCATGTGAATGTCAAACACAACTAGAAAAAAAGGATAGAGACACAGAAATAAAGTTATACAAGACTGACACAAATACTAACAATTATTCTCATATTATAACCCCTGGCAAAAGTTATGGAGTAACTACTCTTGGAGGATGTTCAATCAGTTCTTTTACTTTGTTGCAAACGAACAAATCACACATATGGCACAAAACTATTTTATTTAACAGTGGAATATCCTGGCATTGAACATCCCTAAAAAATATAATTAAATTTTTGCAATTAATAGCATATATTCTGTTCAGACCAAGTAGAACAAAACATATGGAATCACTCAACAATGAAGAAATTATGGAATCATTTATTCAAAAAATAACCATTAGTGCTTTGTTGCACCTCCTCTAGCTTTTAAGACAACTTTAATTCTTTGATTATGGACTTCAATAATGAACAACTTTCTTGTATAGCAGTTGACAGATCAGATTTGCAGGATGGAGCCTAGTCATGGACCATTTTTTTAAATTTCCACCATACATTTTCAATCAGACATCCGGCCTGATTGCTGGCCATGTCAATGAGTTGCCTTTCCTGAAGAAAAGTTTTAATGCTCTTTGGAAAGATGCATTATCATCCTGAAAAATGATTTCATCACCACCAAACCTACTTTCAAATGATGGAATGACATAAGAGTCCCAAAGAGGTAATTATTCCCATCTCCATTGATTCTTTACCTGATATGCAACCCCACATCAACAATGAGTGTGAAAAACTGCTTGTTTTCTTCAGGCAGTCTTCTTTATATGTTTCTTTGAAAAGGCATAAAGCAAAAGTTCCAGCATCATCTCTTTGGCCAATGAAGACTAGTGATTTATCACTGAATATCACTTTCATCCAATCATGAATCTGTAAGCACTCTCTTTAAACTGCAGACTAATTGGCCTATTTAGACTTATGCAGATATTTGTTTTAGAAATGCAAATTACCAGGTAATTCCAAAGTCTTTTCCACATCATTGAGTGATTTCATAATTTTTTTCCTCTACTTGGTTTAAAGAAAAATGTGCCATTAATTACAATAATTTCATTGCATTTTTGTGGTAAGTTTTACAATGCATTACAGAATGTTCAGCTGTTAAATAAATAGCTGTGTGCCATATCTGTGATTTGTTTTTTAGCAAAAAAGAAAAACAGCTGAATGAACATCCTCCAAGAGTAGTGATTCCATAATTTTTGCCAGAGGTTGTGTATAGAATGCCATATGATCCAAGTGCTTTGAAGTCTCTGTAGTTGAGTAAGATTGACAAAAGTATATATGCAGAGATGGGAGTATTTGCAGAAATGTGAACAGTACAAATGAGAAAAAAAACTAAAGCACATTGTTAATTCAATGTTGACAAATCCAAATATTTTCTACCAATACAGATGTTTTTGTTCATGAACTTTCAGAAGTGACGAATCAGATATGAAGCTGTCTGATACAAAGATAGGAACCATTAACAGAGTTTTCTGAATAGTTTTGGTTTTTACATGACTGTAATGACAATTAACATCCCTCCATTCCAGTCCACTCTGTTTCATGGCTTTCTTGAAGCAACAAAAAGCCTATTTAAGATAACTTATTTTTATTCCATACCAACGACACTATTATATCTGCAAAGACACCAAGAAAAATGGTACCTGCAAACAAAGATATCTTTATACTTCATTTAATCCATGAAAAAAATTAGTACCAATCTTGCTTAAATTACTTCCGCAAAAATGCATTGCTAGCCGTGTTGCCTGGCTTTGCATATATACATACATATATACATATACACACACACACACACACACACACACACACACACACACACACACACACACACATCTCTCTATTTAAAAAAAAAAAAAAACGAGGGAGACGAGATGTGATCTTTTCGGAAGACACTTTGACATCACACGAGACAAGGCAGTGAGACAAAAGGACAGCTGCTGTACAGGCTTTTAAATGATCAACGCGCAGAGCGATAAGCAGAACAAGCAGCCCAGCACCAGCAGCAAGACAAAAGCTGATCCGACCACATCTCCTTAGCCTGCATTCAGCCACCGCCTTAACAACGTAAGCAGCGTTATATGTCCGCCCAGGGTCGGAAATAATGGACAAAGAGTAGATGACAAAGTAGAAAGTCGTAAAGAATTCAAAAATGTTAGCACGGTACACATGCGCAGCAGGTCTTCTCGGAAGACACTTTGAAGTCACGCAAGACTACTTGTACGGAAGACACTTTGAAGTCCGGCGAGACTACTTGCACGACACACCCTACTTCCAAACAATTTCTCGTAGACACTTCAACATCCCGCGAGACAAAAAAGTGAGATGAAAGGACAGCTGTTGTACAGGCTTTTAAATGATCGTCACACAGCGCAATATGCAGATCATGCAGCACGCCACAAGCAGCAGCAGCTGCTGTACAGGCTTTTAAATGAACGACGCGCAGTGTGACATGCACATCACATAGCACAGAACAAGCAGCAGCTGGCTTAAAGTGACAATGCAACGTATAACTGCCCATGAGTGAGTATTGTTTTTTTCTCCCTAATAAATAAACAGACTTTTCGAATGTTTCTCCCTGTGATTTGTTAATTGTCATAGTAAAAGCTAAGTTTTAATACGAATGGCAAATCAAGATCTCCTTTGGTTACACGTAGAATTTCAAAATGAACCCTACTTAACTTTTGTAAGTAACTTGTAAGGAATGAGCCTGCCAAATTTCAGCCTTCTACCTACACGGGAAGTTGGAGAATTAGTGATGAGTGAGTCAGTGGGTTAGTCAGTGAGGGCTTTGCCTTTTATTAGTATTGATATACATATATATACACATATACATACATATATACATATACATACAAAAAGTATTCTAATATTCAAAGCTTGGTAAAGCCCATTGAGTCGATTTTTGGCAAGACATAAGTGTTGTCGCCTTGTCATATGAGCTTCACCTGTGACTAATAATGGATCAATTAGGTCTCAGGTGTGTATAAAAAAAACCCCAGTACACTAGACCTTCACATCAACTGCAACTAGACCTCTGCAAACATGCCTAAGATTCACCCTGAGACTAAAGTGTTGATTATCAAGAGGCTGAAGACCAAATCCACTGCTGATGTGGCAAACACCTTCAATGTGTCTCAGCGTCAAGTTCAGAGGATAAAAAAAAAAGATTTGAAGAGACTGGAGACGTTTTTGACAAGCCTAGGTCAGGAAGACCCCGCAAGACAACTGCTCGAGAGGACTGTTTGTTGGCTTGAAAATCCAAGGCCAGCCCATTTTCCACTGCAGCAGAGCTCCACGAGACCTGGTCACCTGAAGTCCCTGTGTCAACCAGAACAGTTTGTCGGATTCTGTCTTGAAATGGCCTCCATGGTCGAATCAGTGCCCATAAGCCAGCACTAAACAAAACACAATTGAAAAACCGTGTGGCATTTGCCAAGGCCCACAGCCTGCTAAAAGGATTGACGCTGGAAAAGTGGCAGAAGGTGGATTTTTCAGATGAATCTTCTGTTGAATTACACCACAGTCACCGCAAATATTGCAGGAGACCTACTGGAACCCGCATGGAGCCGAGATTTACCCAGAAAACAATGAAGTTTGGTGGAGGCAAAATCATGGTCTGGGGTTACATCCAGTATGCGAGGGATCTGCAGGGTGGAAGGCAACATCAATAGTCTAAAATACCAAGAAATCTTAGCTACCTCTTATATTCCCAACCATAAAAAAGGCCAAATTCTGCAGCAGGATGGTGCTCCATCGCATACTTCCATCTCCACATCAAAGTTCCTTAAAGCGAAGAAGATCAAGATGCTCCAGGATTGGCCAGCCCAGTCACCAGACATGAACATCATTGAGCATATGTGGGGTAGGATAAAAGAGGAAGCATGGAAGACGAAACCAAAGAATATTGATGAACTCTGGGAGGCATGCAAGACTGTTTTCTTTGCTATTCCTGATGACTTCATCAATAAATTGTATGAATCCTTGCCAAACCGCATGGATGCTGTCCTTCAAGCTCATGGAAGTCATACAAGATATTAAATTTGGATCTCACAGCACCACTACTTAATTTGCTGACATATTTTTGGATTTGCAGTAAAGTTGTTCATTTTCTGTATAGGCGACAAAACTTTTGTCTTGCCCAAATTTGACATTTCTGTCTTGATTAAATGATAAATCTTTTTTCAGTGAAACTAATTTATTTCAGTGCATTAAACATCATTTGGGAGGGCTTTAGCTTTTCATATGAGCTATTTCTAACACCAGTTGATTAATTAAAAGTCAGGTTAATAGCAGGAGTTTCTACAAAATAGAGAAGCAACAAGACTCTTGTCAGAGACTGTATATATATATATATATATATATATATAGGTATGACACACACACTTCAAAATATTCCCATTCTTTTTGTTTGACAGCCTTAAATGAAAACACACACAAAAAATATTTCTTCCCTGCTTTACTTACTTTTTTGGTTTGGGAATCCCTCTCTGCCTGCATAATAATACTTTCAACAAGATAACAGTGCTATGTCTTTCATTTCCTAGGAACATCCAAGTACTGGGGTGTTTTCCGAACAAAGATTTTTAGTGAAGCAGTATTTAGTTGTATGAAATTAAATCAAATGTGAAAAACTGGCTGTGTAAAAATTTGGGAACCTTATAATTTTGCTGATTTGAATGCATGTAACTGCTCAATACCAATTACTTGCAACACCAAATTGGACTGATTAGCTCGTTAAGCCTTGAACATCACAGACAAGTGTGTCCAATCATGAGAAAAAGTATTTAAGGTGGTCAATTGAAAGTGGTGCTTCCCTGTGTCTCTCCTCTGAAAGGTGACAGCATGGAATTCTCAAAGCAACTCTCAAAAGATCTGAAAACAAAGATTGTTCAGTATCATGGTTTAGGGGAATGCCACAAAAAGCTATCTCAGAGGTTATCCACTGTGAGGAATGTAATCAGGAAAAGGAAGGCCACAGGCACAGTTGCTGTTAAACCCAGGTCTGGCAGGCCAAGACAAATACAGGAGTGGCATATGTGCAGGATTGTGAGAATGGTTACAGACAATTCACAGATCACCTCCAAAGACCTGCAAGAACATCTTGCTGCAGATGGTGTACAGTAATCCCTCCTCGATCGCGGGGTTGTGTTCCAAAACCCCCCGCGAAAGGTGAAAATCTGCGACGTAAAAACCATACGTTTATATTGTTATTTTTATATTGTCACGCTTGGATCACAGATTTGCACAGAAACACAGGAGGTTGTAGAGACAGAGACTTTAAAACACTGCAAACAAACATTTGTCTCTTTTTCAAAAAGTTTAAACTGTGCTCCATGACAAGACAGAGATGACAGTTCCGTCTCACAATTAAAAGAATGCAAACATATGTTCCTCTTCAAAGGAGTGCGCGTCAGAAGCAGAGAATGTCAGAGAGAGAGAGAGAGAGAGACAGAGAGAGAAAAGCAAACAATCAAAAATCAATAGGTGCTTTTAAGTATGCTAAGCACCGCCCTGGCAAAGCAGCCGCAATGAAGGGAGCAATGTGAAGGCACTCTTTCAGCATTTTTTAGAGGAGCGTCTGTATCCTCTAGGCCAGTGTGAAAACAGCCCCTCTGCTCACAACCCCTCCGTCAGGAGCAGAGAATGTCAGAGAGAGTGAGAGAGACAGAGAAAAGCAAACAATCAAAAATCAATACATGCTGTTACAGCTTTTAACACTAGAATTACCAGAGTCTACGAAAAAACTCTTAAATCCCTTCACACCTCTCCGCCAGCGTCCTTTGTCCTCTAAATGTGCTGATAAAGAGAAGCTAGAAGCAGCCAGCTATTCCATCCCCCCACCAATTTAGAATGTGCACGAACTTCTCTCAGCTCATGCCTTAGTTGAGTATCTGGGAGTGAAGTGAAGTTTTAGAGTGGAAATATTAGATCATTATTTGGAACACACGCATTTCATGTCTGTTCCGTTTCTACACTAATCTGTGTAAACACATTTACAGAAACGTTTTTTATATTCTAGTAGTAGATGACAAAATGTAGGCATAAACTATATAATGTATGAAGCCTGAAGTTAAAATATCAAAGAAACATTTTCACAAAAGGTACAAATATAACACAACAATTGCGCTTTTATTCAAAAATATAACTGCAGAAACAAAAAGCCGCCTTAACATGCGACATTGACACCTGTTTATTATGACTGCCTCTGTGGCGCAATAGAATCAGCTGCCGACTGGGAATCAAAAGGTCGCGAGTTCGAACCTGCACCACTCTGTTTTGAGAAGTAAACTGCTCTTAGTCTTACTATTTTAGAATAAAAGCATACATTTGATTTCAGTCTGTAACAGCCGGTGTAATTTATGATCCTTGTAAAGGTTAGCTTTGTTTTTTTTTTTAATTCACTTTTCATTCTCTCAGTCGCGTTCAGAATCAATCCATACAACCCCATCTGACACAGCTGTTTTCATATAAAGACGCGCTATAGCTCTGCAGTGTACTTGTGACTGCATTCTCGTACCAATGTTTGCGAAATGAAGTGTCTGCATGCACTTTTCGTGGCATTACACGTGTATATTTTGAGCATGCCCGTTTGAGCATGCTCAAACACAGGAACATATGTTGGTGTAAAAGTATAACAAAACAAGTGCACTTTTATTCAAGACTACCTGTATAACCGAAGAAAAAAGAAAGCAAGTTACAGTAGGCGATTGATAAGACAGCTTCCATGGTGCAATGCTGAGAAGTGCTGATTTCCATTCCGTGCTATATAAAATTCTCACATTCAAATATTAACAGTTCCCAAACACCCAAGGACCGTCCTTCCTACATTTACGACACGTGTACTTGTTGCAGTGTACACACCTCTCTGTGCTATGGTTCCTATTACACTGAAAGAGCACCTGACACTGTACTTGCTTCCCTGGGGGAAGGTCCCACATCAGAGAATTTCCAGTTCCTGCATAAATTCACACCCGATCTGACGCTGTTCGTTTTCAAATAATATTGCATTAGTACGATGATGTTTTCACATATATTGTCTCTTTCTTTCAGGTGTGTAATAGAAACCACAGCATAGAGAGAAGTGTGAACAATTCTTCTTACAGGAAATACTTTTACACCAACATATGTTTCTGTCCTGAAGTTCGTGCATTTTTTAAATTGGTGGCGGGATTGAATAGCCGGCTGCTTCTAGCTTCTCTTTATCAGCACATTTAGAGGACAAAGGACGCTGGCAGAGAGGTGTGAAGGGATTTAAGAAGCGATTTAAGGTGGGACGGATTTACGAGTTTTTTCATAGGCTCTGGTAATTCTAGTGTTAAGTATGCAAAGCACCGCATGGGAAGCATATCGTATATCATTGAGGAGTTTTATTTAATACGTAATACGTGCTCTAATTGGGTAGCTTCTCAGCCATCCGCCAATAGCGTCCCTTGTATGAAATCAACTGGGCAAACCAACTGAGGAAGCATGTACCAGAAATTAAAAGACCCATTGTCCGCAGAAATCCGCGAAACAGCGAAATATCCGTGATATATATTTAGATATGCTTACATATAAAATCTGGATGGAGTGAAGCCGCGAAAGTCAGAGAGTGATACAGCGAGGGATCACTGTAACTGTACTTCAATCTACAATTCAGCACAATTTGCACAAAAAACATCTGTATGGCAGGGTGATGAGAAAGAAGCCCTTTCTGCACTTCCGCAACACAAACAGAGTCACTTGTTGTATGCAAATGCTCATTTAGACAAGCCAGATTCATTTTGGAACAAAGTGCTTTGGACTGATGAGACAAAAATTGAGTTATTTGCAAGGTTATTACAGTTAACGATAACTAAAATCAAAACTGAAACTATTATTAAAAAAACATTTGCGTAAACTAAAATAAAATAATTAACAAAACCGAAATGAAAAACTAAAACTAAACGAAACTATTAAAGTAGCTGGAAAGACTAACTGAAATAAAATTTTACTAAAATATTTTTAGTTTTCATTTTTGAATGAATATTCTTCCCATTAGTCTTTAACCCTAGTAAGTTTTAACTCTAAAACAGAAATTCATCCACCGCGCATATTCATCCAGTGAACGGTGGCTGGTGACGGAGGGCGGCTGTTCATACAGCATTTGCGGTAACAGAGCAAGCTGAATACACGCGTAAAGCGTGTAAAATAGAAAGCAATTTACATGCCACCTTTCTTTGCGCTTGTTGTATATCAAGATGTAACTCATACGGCTGAAATCAGAATGCGCTGGTCAACAAATTGTTTACCATATGGACATAAAAATCACGAGTGAGTAACGTTTCAGTTTATTTCTCAGGTGACTACTTTTTTCGCAAAGGAGAAATCGTTTATACTTTCTCATATACGAAGTATAAAAGTATATTTTGTAGTTAAACCCCTTCTTAAGAAACATAATCTTGACCCCTCGGCTCTTAAAAATTTTAGACCCATCTCTAACCTGCCTTTCTTAAGTAAAGTTCTGGAGAAGGCAGCCATTATGCAATTAAATGACCACCTAAATAAACATTCTATTCTTGATAAATTTCAGTCGGGTTTTAGAACAAATCACAGCATAGAAACTGCACTCGTTAAAGTAGTAAATGATTTGCGAGTGAATGCAGACAGAGGCCATTTATCTGTTCTCGTCCTCTTAGATCCAAGTGCTGCATTTGACACCATTGATCATAATACTCTTAGAAATCACCTTAGTCAATGGGTGGGCCTCTCTGGCAGTGTTTTAAATTGGTTTGAAACCTACCTGACAGGGAGAACATTCTTTTGTTAGTTGTGGTTTATACAACTCAAAGACACATGATATCCAATATGGTGCTCCACAAGGCTCTATCCTGGGTCCGCTGTTATTCTCAATCTACATGCTTCCGTTAGGTCAGATTATCTCAGGGCACAACGTGAGCTACCACTGCTATGCTGATGACACACAGCTGTATTTATCAATAGCACCTGATGACCCCGATTCTCTTCATTCGCTAACACAATGTCTGACTTGTATCTCAGAATGGATGAATAGTAACTCTCTCAAGTTAAATAAAGAGAAAACTGAAATCTTAGTGGTTGGCAATAATGGATACAATGAGACTATTAGAAATAAACTGGATACATGAGGATTAAAAGTCAAGACGGAGGTAAAAAGCTTAGGTGTAATTGTTGACTGTAATCTGAATTTTAAATCGCATATTAATCAGATCACTAGGACAGCATTTTTTCACCTAAGAAACATAGCAAAAGTTAGACCTCATATCTTTGAAAGATGCTGAGAAATTAGTTCACGCATTTGTTTTCAGTCAACTAGATTACTGTAACGCACTCCTCTCAGGACTACCCAAAAAAGACATAAATCGTTTGCAACTAGTGCAGAATGCAGCTGCTAGAATCTTAACTAGGAAAAGAGAATCCAAACACATTTCTCCAGTTTTAATGTCACTACACTGGTTACCTGTGTCATTCAGGATTGACTTTAAAATTCTGCTTATCTATACTAATAAAAGGCAAAGCCCTTACTCACTGACTCACTCACTACTAATTCTCCAACTTCCCGTGTAGGTGGAAGGCTGAAATTTGGCAGGTTCATTCCTTACAGCTTCCTTACAAAAGTTGGGCAGGTTTCATTTCGAAATTCTACGCATAATGGTCATAACGGGAAGCTGTTTTTCTCCATTTACTGTAATGGAGATGAGCTTGAAAGCCGAGGGGGCGGAGTTTCGTGTGACATCATCACGCCTCTCACGTAACACGCAGTACATATAAAACCAGGAAGAGCCCCAAAAAGCGCTCAAGAAAACATGCATTATATAATTGAGAAGGCAGCGAAACAATAAGAAGCGAGCGAGTGACATATACAACCATATTCATGAGTTCTGCTACTTCGGAAACAAAGCACGATGTAAACCTAAACTTTAAATTAAGTTCATAGACAGGCTGCCGCTGGCGTTTGTAATTTAGTGCCTACCCATAAAAGGCCGTCCGTCAGCGGCAATCCAATAGAAACACTGCTACTAAATATTCACGGGTGAAGGACTGTGCTTATGCAGAGGAAGATGAGATAGTCAGGGTGGTGTTTGGCACAAACTCAGCGAAACTGCAAGAGAAAGTTTTAAGTGCCGGGACTTCGGTAACATTAGATACAGCCATGGACATAGCACGACATGGCAACAGCACAGCTGGGAAACTTCGATGCATGTACACCGAGCGGCTCACGTGAACTGACGCAGTGCACAGACAAAAAGCAACAGTTCCAAAGAGCGCTGAACAAAAACCGAATTACACAATTGAGAAGGAAGCAAAAAAATATGAAGCGTCTGATACATACAAGCATATTCATAACTGCAGCTACTGCAGAAACAAAGCACACGGTGCAAAAAGTGAATGTCCCGCTAAAGGAAGACAGTGTAAAAAAAAAACCCGTGCATGCAGTGTGTCACATCTCAGATAAAGAGGAAGACGAGCTGTTTATTGATGCAGTAAGAAACGAATCGATAAATGAAACCTCTTATCTTTACAACGATTGACAAACACGGAATGTAACTTGAACACAACACATCGTACAAATACGACCCTGATTGAAACAAATAATGATAATCGAATCCTTGATGACAGCAACACTCAATAACACTCACAAAACAATTACTGTATATTGACAATCATGTTA
>JANRMT010062842.1:36872442-36888518 GCA_026402145.1 Polypterus bichir lapradei
TATGCACAAAGATAAACACTAAAGAGCACAACTCTTTACACAGCGAAACACGTTGATGCTGAATGAGCGAGATGAGACTTCCTGGTTAACACTGCATTCAGCACGCAGGAGCTCAACTGCGTGCTCTGATTGGTTAGCTTCTCAGTCAGGAGAACTTAACTGCGTGCTCTGATTGGTTAGCTTCTCAGCCATCCGCCAATAGCGTCCCTTGTATGAAATCAACTAGGCAAACCAACTGAGGAAGTATATACAGGAAGTAAAAAGACACATTGTCCGCAGAACCCGCGAAACAGCAAAAAATCCGCGTTATATATTTAGTTATGCTTTCATATAAAATCCGCGATAGAGTGAAGCTGCGAAAGTCGAAGCGCGATATAGCGAGGGATTACTGTACTGCAAATTGTGTTGAAAGCATGTTGCCACAAAGACAGATAAAACTACTAATCTTATATACAAGCTGAAGCAGCGTCATTCTTTAGAGCATGCAAAATGCAGACTTTACTGCACTCATGGAGATTTCTTGTGCCTTCCTTTTATTATTTTCCTTGGAGCATAAGCTGACCACAATTGAGTGAACACGTCAATTATTTTTAAGTTCTCTTTCATTTATATTTGCAAGCTGCTAGAATTTGTATTGAGGCTAAATACTGAAAGTTTTTTGCCTATTTATTTATAGGTTTGTCTTCTTGTTTCCAAACCATTTAAAACTGTTTGAATCTTTAGTTTTTTGTGAGGTCTTATTTTGTATCAATACTTTATTCGGAACTGACCAAAGAATTTACTTTGCGTTCTCCTGTAAAACTTGAAAGCTTTCAGATTTTAGTTTTACATTTAATATTTTAGAATTGTATTTTATTTTATTTATTTGGAGTAGACCAACAAATTTAGTGTATTCTCCTGTAAAGTTTGAAGGCTCTTTGACTGGTCAGAATTGAGACTTTATTTTGTAATACCTTTTTTATTTATTTACATTTGACCAAAGAATTTAGTTGTGCATTTTGTTTGTGTTCTCCTGAAATTCCTGACTGATCAGAATTACAATTTTGGTAAATTATAAATACCTAGTTTATTTATTTGAACTACAGTTGTATAACAGTTGTCATGTTCGGCTTCTGACAGAAAAGTAATATTTAAACAAAAAATAACCTTATGATATATTCACATCTCTCTTGGGAGTGAAAATGAAACTTGAAGCTTGACAGAAATAGTGATTTGATTTATATAGTGCTATATATCGAAATTAACTGATATGAAAAAACTTATTGTGATAAGATTTTTTTTCTCTATCACCCAGCCTTAACTCATTGGCATTTTTGAACATCCATGTCCCTATTTTCATTCCAAGGAGCATCACTTCCCCTTTCTGCCACTACACTTCTGTACTGGCAAACACAATGATTTACCACATATATAATCACAGAACTATTAAACCAGTACATGAACAAGAAAATAAAAAATGAAGTATACTTTGTAACTACATGCTTTATGCATACTTTATAATATAACTAAATGATGTTGTAAGAAAACATGTAAAGTCATGATTAAGCACTCTCAGTTACTTTTTGAATTTTCAATATCACTGTTCAATACCTCATTTTATTTAATCTGTGTAAAGGAAATGATATGCATAGTTGACATGAAAGAATAATGGTAGTGATTTTGTCATGTCATGTTATTTTCATACCTGCTTAATCTAATTTAAGTAGCCAGAGCTTCTCCCTGAAGTGGCAGATACACGGTAGGAAAAAACACTCCACCCCCTACTCGCTTCGCTCGCCCACCAATCCATGTGTGATTTACTGGATATACAATACAATTTATTTTTTGTATAGCTCAAAATCACAAAAGTAGTGCCGGAATGGGCTTTAACAGGCCCTGCCTCCTGACAGCCCCCCAGCCTTGACCCTCTAAGAAGACCAGAAAAAAATCCCCAAAAAAAACCCTAGTAGAGGAAAAAATGGAAGAAACCTTGGGAAAGGGAGTTCAAAGAGAGACCCCTTTCCAGGTAGGTTGGGCATGCAGTGGGCGTCAAAAAGAAGGGGGTCAATACAATACATAGAACAGAATAAATCCTCAATAAAGTATAAAAATAAAAATTCTAGAAGTACGGAGTAGAGTTTCCCATGAGATGATATCACATAATATGATTTGGATTTGTTTTAAGTCCTGGAGAAAGCATTCATCAAGCTGCCTCCCCTATTTTGCCATTCCACATCTGAAATAGCACTAATCCGATGAAAGGACCCCTCTTTCCCACGATTACTGCAATCCTCCATCGGGGATGACTTTACCTTAGGCAGGCAATATACAATTTAAAGAGATTGTTATTTTTTTGGGAATTGTTATATATGCATTATTTTCACTTTTACTTTAAATCTTTTGTAAAAACAATACTTGTCCTTTATTTCCAGTCCCGTGTGTGGTTACATCGCTTTCTTGCCAGACGTATAATGCTGCTCGTGTTGTGAAGGTTTGGGGGGGCGGCTGAACGCATGCTAAGGATATGCCTTTGCTGTCTTTTTGCTGTTTGCGAGCTGCCTGTTCTGCTTGTCGCATGTCGTTGTTTAAAGAGCTGGGAGCACATGATGCTTGTCTGGCTAAAGCAATCCAACAACTGCTAGGTCAGATGTCTGTGGACATGTTTTAAATGATGGCTCACTGCCTGGTCTCGCGTGACAGTGTAAAAACAATACTTCTCCTTTATTTCTGGCCCCGGGCATGGTTAAATTCTTTCTTCCAGGACATATAACGCTGCGCGCATTGTTGGGTTGGGGGGGAGGGGGGTCTATTGTCGCGCTGCCCTTTGATCTTTTTAAAGCCTGTCCAGCCGCTGTCCTTTTTGCTACTTCGTGTCTCTGCTGCTCACATTGTGATCGCTTCTCCGTGATCATAAATATACACCTGACCGAATTGTGTTTTCTTTGAAATTAAACTTGTCGTTGCTTTAACTGTTGCAGATTGTCATAGCGTATGTTCCATTGTGTAAATCTACGTTTTGTGCATTAAATGATGCAAATGTGAAGAGACTTTGTTTTCTGCTCATTTCCTTTTATTTCTGACCTCACTTTGTCCTGCTATTTTTTCACTTACACCTGGTCCTGATGATTAATTTCATTTTTTTTGCGCTAATGCGATCTTTTATTCGTCATTTATAACGTATTGCCCTTTATACGCTTTATATGCACTGAGACACCTGTATCTATGTGTGCTGCTTCCCTTTACACTACTGATTTTTTTTTTTTTTTGCCCATTCTCTTTCGTCTCGTGGGTCTTTTATTTGTCTTTCATGGTCTTCATTTGAAGATCACATATCGTCTCCTAGTTATTCATTCCACAGGATTTCTATTTATAATAGAGAGACAATATTAAAATAACATTTTCAAATGTACTACATGTAGATGTTTACATACAATGTTATTGTCTGTTATACCTGCCTTGCACTCTCCACCTTGCATTTTTTTTTTTTAACTTGCACTGCATTTTTATCACTCACTAATTAATATTGTTTTTATCAGTATGCTGCTGCTGGAGAATGTGAATTTCCCCTTGGGGATTAATAAAGTATCTATCTATCTATCTCTTTCGTTATTATTTTCAGTGAACAATTTTACATACATTATTTGATACAATAGGTAGATGACAGAAAAACATCTATTAAGAAGTTTGCCAGTAGGGTGTCCTGCAGTGATGAATCAGATTAAATTAGTGAAATTTTTGTGCACTGTACAACAACAACAGCTGGTACTTGGTACAAGTGCAACTGAATGCCTTTCATGAAGGCCTAAGCAGTATATCAAGTAACACAATATGAACAATATTTTTAAATGCATCATTTGAAAATAAAATTGTTGCGATATATTCATTTAATATTAACTATAGTGCTCTGCCACCTGCTCACTTCACTCAACAAACCCAAGGGGGACATTACATGAATGATATCAGTGACAAAAAGGTACTTTTCTATTATCGTGACACAAATCGGTGGGGCCACCGACCCGGTTACTTAATTTTTGGATTTTAAATTATTAGACTGGCCTACCCCAACCACAAATACTAACTTTAAAGTTAGTTGGGGTGGAGCATAGTTACCTATAGGTCTCTAATGTTAATGTCCCCTTTGGATGCCTAATCTTAAAAATGATAATATGATTTGCGTCACGATAATAGAAAAAAAACGAAAATTTTATTTTGTAATGCAGTTTGCATCTATGGCAATGTAAAACAATTTTAAACTGCTTTAAGTTGCTAAGGAATTTAAAGTGACTTTACATTGATAGTACTTAATTTGTGTGAACCATCTGATTTGTAACAAGGTGGTAGTGGGATGGTTTTGACAAATACTATTGGTTATTTCCTGTTAAAACTGGCACTCTACTTCTAAACCACCTTGACAGTACACATCTGTAAGTAATACTGGATGCTTCAGAAAGACAAAATTCAGTTTCTGATCAAACAGGGGCAAAATTAAACTGACAAAATATGCAATCTAAAACAAGTTAAGACATATAGAATATTCACCTGTATCATCTTTCATTTGCAAATCTCTCAGTTATAAAAAAAATCTTGGGAGGCAGACTAAGGCGACGAGACATGATCTTCTCTGAAGACAATTTGACGTCCCGCAAGACAAGGCAGTAAGCCAACATTTAAAACAAGTTCACATACATCAAACCTAGCAGTTGTTGGAATGCTTTGGGCAGACACACTTCATGTGCTCCCAGCTCTTAAAACAATGGCAAGCAACAAGCAGAACACACAGCTCGCAAGCAGAGTAGCAAGCCAGCAGCACACTTTTCCTTAGTGTGTGTTCAGCCCCCCCACACAATGCAAGTGGCAGAGACGCAAAGCGGCAAAAAGACAGCTGCTGTATATGCTTTTAAATTATCGACACACAGTGCAACAAGAACACGCAGCTCACCAGCAGCACCAACAACAAGCCAACAGATAATCTGACCGCTTCTCCTTACCATGCGTTCAAACACCCACCCCCCCTTTCAGAACGCGAGCAGCATTACACATTCTGCAAGAAAGAGATTTAACCATGCCCAGGGCCGGAAATAAAGGACAAGTATTGTTTTTACAAAAGATTTAAAGTAAAAGTGAAAATAATGTATATGTAACAGTTCCTATGAAAATAATGAAAATCTCTTTAAATTATATATCCGGTAAACTAAACCTAGGGGTAGGCGAGCGAAGCCCCCTAGTCTTTAAAAATATTCAATGGCCAGACCCATTAGAACAACAGTAAGAAAAGGAATCTAGGAAGGGCAGCCAGGTAGTTATAATATAGTTCCCCGTTAAGCTAAACAGCTTAAATCTATAAGTTATTTTTCTTAAATGACCATCAAGATATATTTAACATGTGCATTATTGGCTCCTTATTTTAATCTGGATTCATACAGTCCTCTCCAAAAAACCAAAAAGTATTGGAACAACAAGGCGAATTAATTTGTGCTGTGCACTGAAGACCATCAGTGTGTAAGACCAAAAGATGAATATGAGAAGAGAGACCAGTTTGAGCTTTTATTCTCTAGTATTACATCTAGATATGTTAAACAACATAACACATTTTGTATAAAACCACCTAGTTTTTCAAGTGAGTAAAAAGTACTGGAAAATGACAAGCAACTAGTGTTTGTTATCTAGGTATTTCATATATGAGGATGAGTCAAAAATTATCTGCACTCTAGCTGTAGAATTTATTTTAATCAACTTTCAGAAAAGACAAATATATCATTTTTCGAAATAATCTCCCTGCTTTTCAATATACTTGTCAACAAGCTTTTGTATTTCTTTATTAAAAAATGTTTTAGGCTGAGCAGTGAGCTACAAATGCACCACTGTCTTCACCTCTTCATCACACATGAATCTTTGTCCTCATAGGGCTTCTTTCAAAACCCAAGTTTGTCGTGGATTATTGCATAGGTAGAGCCATGGTTGATTTGCAAATGATTTGCCACATCATCTACTGTCACTCGTCTATTTGAAAGAATTATTTCACATGCACACTCAATGTTATCATCAGATGTGGACGGGCATCCAGCTCCATCTTCATGGCTGACACTTGTGTGACCGTCCTTGAATTTCTCAATCCATTCATTTACACTTATTCACAACAAAACACTTTCTCCATATTGTGCACAAAGTCTTTGACAAATATCGGCACCAGGCATACCCTCAGACCACAATAAACGAATCACTGCACGTTGTTCTTCTTATGTACAAATCACAAGTGGGGCAGCCATTGCTCCCCACAATGCAGTTACAAATGATCTGACGTAACAAGTTCACATCTGCACAGCAGTGACTGGGGAGACAAGAACCTTGTATGCAAAATGCTGATAAGACAGTGCTGCCAACAGAGGTTTTAATATAACTGGAGTGCGGATCATTTTTGACTCACCCTCATAAGATTAATTGCTTCATTATTAAGTAGCCCTGGATATCTCAGTTTATGCATGCATGTGTCACAGCTGCGGCCCCGTTCATAAGTCGTAGGTCAGATGTCCGTAACTTAGGGACTACCTGTAATGGAAGGTTTTGGACTGGCCAGGTCAATCACTACATCTTAACCCTTTTGAACATGCATTTCACTTCCCGATAAGAAGACTGAAGGAAAAAAAACACACAAAACAGACAACTAAAAGATGCTGTAGTAAAAGCCTGGAAGGGCATAACCAATGAAGAAACAAGAGATCTGGTAGAGTCTATGGGTCATAGGCTTGATGCAGTTATTGGCTTTGCTGTTCCAATACTTTTGGAGTGGACTACAGTACAGGCCAAAAGTTTGGACACACCTCCTCATTCAATGTGTTTTCTTTATTTTCATGACCATTTACAGCACTCCATCACTCTCCTTCTTGGTCAAATAGCCCTTACACAGCCTGGAGGTGTGTTTGGGGTCATTGTCCTGTTGCAAAATAAATGATCGTCCAACTAACCTGACTTCTGCACAACACAACTGCTGGTCCCAAACCCATTGATAAAGCAAGAAATTCCACTAAATAACCCTGATAAGGCACACCTGTGAAGTGAAAACCATTTCAGGTGACTACCTGTTGAAGCTCATCGAGAGAATGCCAAGAGTGTGCAAAGCAGTAATCAGAGCAAAGGGTGGCTATTTTGAAGAAACTAGAATATAAAACATGTTTTCAGTTATTTCACCTTTTTTTGTTAAGTACATAACTCCACATGTGTTCATTCATAGTTTTGATGCCTTCAGTCATAAAAATAAAGAAAACACATTGAATGAGGAGGTGTGTCCAAACTTTTGGTCTGTACTGTATATGTAACTCTATACATTTTGTAAATGTAAAGTATTGGAAAGGCTTTTTATTTCGTATTAAATCACATTAAAAATATCTGGTACATAAATGGAAAATTCAAAAAAACCACACACTCACACAAAAACTTTCAATAACGCATTAAAAATTGCCAAATGCAATATTAGAGAGGGGAATAAACAGATATCACATTTAGTTATGTCTAGTAATAATTCAGTAAATACCTACGGCTCTGCGCCTGCAATCAAAGCAAAAGCAAAGGGGACAGAAGGCGAAGTAAGTTGTTTTGTTAATATAAAACTGAACCCACTCATACACACTGGCTCCAATTTGAAATCATCAATTAAAGTACCCAGCACATCTTTGGGGAAATAAGATTAGTACTAAAGAAAACATTCACCACTCCAATACAAGGGAGCTACACATGTGTCTTGTAAGACACATGAGCATGCAGTGTGCTAAAAATTTTGGAGGCTATGCGCAGTTAGGTCTGCAAAAAAGGTGTTCACTTGGGATTAGGTTAAATCGCAAAATTAAAACGCACACTACATACCTGAGTGTGGAAGGTGAGTCAGCTTTTATTTACTACAGCAGCTCACATTTTTAATTACAAAAAGAACAGATAAAGAAAAAAACTGCCCTCATTGCTTAGTAAAAAATAGGTTTGATAGCTTAAGAGTGAAATGTGTCAACTTGTTAAGCATGTTAGTGCTACATCTTCTTAATAAACATGAATTGTGATTTATAATTATGGAAAGAATTTTTATTTTCTTTTATGATGTGTATTATGGATAAACATTTTGCACATGTTTTATTAGTTTAAAAAAAGTAGGTTTTAAATGGTTTTTATTTATTTTAGCTTTTTTTTTTTACAGCCACTGAAAAACAGGCCTACAGAAAATTAACTATTAATAAAAAATAAACAGGTATCACTTATACAGAATATACTGGTTCTACATGGCTGGTTATGCAGAAGCTGATTGCAAAATAAACCAATATTAAAAGGAAAAAGAAAACAAATTAGGACTCAGAATCAGATAATTCTAGTAACTTGAAATCAATGATTGGTATCAACCCTAAAAAAAATACATGATCCGAGCACCCTGGTCATAAGTATTTTTTATCTTCAGTCTCCATGAAAACACAATATTAAAACATTAAGAAACTATAAAACACAGAGTTAAGTAATGTATAAAAAATACGTTTAGGTTGAGTATTTCTTTTAAGGAACTGTTGCTCTAACAGTAATTGGCCTTTTTTTTTAAATATATACATTTTCTGTCAAATCAAGGAGCTCTAAAATGAAGTCAAAAACAAACGCAGAACACACTAGCACTAAAAACAATATGATGGAAAAAGTAAAACGGTCTGTGTAGTAAAATAAAGACCAAGCAAGCAATGGGCATAGCAGACAAGAAACCTCCCTCAAATCCAGCTTCAAACTGAAAGGCAGAATTAACAGAAAACTACTAAATCAGTTAGCAATTAGCTTATTTGAACAATTTACATAAATGGACATTGGTGTGGTGAATTAGTTAGCACTGCTGTCCCAGAGATCCAGAGACTTCTGTTTAAATAGTTCACACATGTATTCTTGAGTAATTAGATTTGATATGACAGCCTGTTATATGCATATAGGTTATAGTAAACATTTCTGTATGAAGTTTGTGACTCTACAGTGGATATAAAACACCCACTGCCAAAATCACAGATTTTGTGGAATGAAAAAATGAATCCACGATAAATCTGTCAGAACTTAATTAACTTTTATCACAAAAATTGCAATATATACAAGGAATGTGTAAACAAGCCAGAAACTGTTTGGAAAGTGTACAAAATTACCTGGTTACATTACTGTGCACACCACCTCAACTAATACTTAGTTGAAGGACTTTTTGATTTTATTACAGCACTCAGTCTTTTTGGGTAAGAGTCTATCAGCGTATCTGGGCTTGGCAATGTTTGCCAACTCCTCCTTGCAAAAAAATTCCAGATCAGGTAAAATTATGAAATTACATAATTAAATCTCCCGTGCACAGCTCTCTTCAGGTCACTCCACAGATTTTCAGTTGGATTAAGGTCTAGTCTCTAGCAGGGCCAACCAAGAACATTGATGCTGCTTTGATGAAGCCATTGCTTTGTTAATTTTGATGTATGCTTTGGGTCACTGCCATGCTGAAAGGTGAAGTTCCCTTTCATCTTCAGCTTCATAGCAGATGCTTGAAGGTTTTGTTCCAAAGTAAACTGATACTTGGAGCTATTCATGATTTCATCCATCTTAATTAAAGCCCTAGTCCCAGCTGAAGAATGCTGCCTCCACCATGCTTCACTGAGGGTATGGTGTTATTTTGATGATGTACCGTTTTATTTTTGAGGCATACCTATTGGAATAATGGCTAAATAGTTCAACCTTGGCCTCATCAGACCATAGTACATTTTTCAACATGGCTGTGTGAGAGAGGGTATACCTTTTTGCAAAGTTTAGCCAGGCTTGGATGTTTTTCTTTGTGAGAAAATGTTTTTGTCTTGCTACCTATAAAAACAGAAAAATCCTGCAGCTCCTTTAATGTTGCTGTTGGCCACTTGGTAGGCTCCCTGACCAGTATGTGCCTGGTCTTCTCAATCTTGGATAGATGTCCATATCTTGGTAAAGCCATATTTTCTCCACTTGTTGGTGACTGTTTTCACTGTGCTCCATGGGATGTTTAATGCTTTGGATACTTTTTTGTACCCCTGCCCTGATGTCTTTTAATGATGAAATACCACTCATGTTTTAAAAGCTCTTTGTGGACCATTGATTTGAGTATGAGGATATCAGAATAATCCTACAGGAACAGACAAACTTTATCTGAGCTCAATCAGAGCCACTTTGATTGATGTCAGGGATATACTATACGAGATGAGATTTGTTGTGATTGATTGTGAATGCAGCCACATCCTTGATTATTAAAGGGTGGGCACTCTAATGCAACAAGGTTTTTGCATTATTTTTTCTCTTTTTTCACTAAACAGGTTTGTTTACACCTTCTTTGTATAGATTGCAATTGTGCAATAAAGGTGGAACAAGTTCCGGTAGGATTTATCTTGATATCATTTTTTTAATTACAAAAAAATCTGCAATTTTAACAGGGGTGTGTAGACTTTTTATATTTAATGTATTAAATGTGCACCTTTTCTCTGTGCCTATAATTCTTTATCTGGGTACTCAGGTTTCCTTCTACATTCCAAGGACACGTGAGTTAGGCTGACTCATAATTCTAAATTTGACTACTGTCAGAAAGTGTGCTAGGAGTGTGATAGCAAGGTGTCTATATTATTAAAATAACTAACATAAAAATGCTCATGGTAGACAGTTGTGCAGGCATTGTCTGGCAGTAGGATTTGTAGAGCACTTTGCAGGCATTACAGTGTGTTACTTTTGCATTACAATTTCTGAACAATTTAACATATAGATGAGCTGCATATACAGTAATTTAAAATTGTAGTTTTATAAGGTAAAGAAATTGTAGATCCTTCCTTTTTTTGTGGATCGATAGATGACTCTTCCTGGACCAGTGTCTGGAAACCTCTGAATAGCACATCCAATTGGATGGTTCAGGCCCACCGTGTCCCCCATTTAAACTTCAATTTATTACGCAACTCTTAGTGCTCCTTATTTTAAGCCAAAATAACAAATACTTCCACCTGTTAAAAGCTGTGCTTACTTTCCAATGCTGCTGACAAGATATGCCACTTCAAGCAAATGCAGCATTGGTAAGAAGGCATGGAATGAGAAAAAAGGTAACTAACGCAAATCCAGTTTATTTAAACACAGGTTTGGTTTTTTTTTTCTCCCTAAATAATAAAAACCATCATTTAAAAACTGCATTTTGTTTTTACTTGTGTTATATTTGACTAATGGTTACATGTGTTTGATTATCAGAAACATTTTGTGTGACAAACATGCAAAAGAATAAGAAATCAGGAAGGGGGCAAATAGTTTTTCACACCACTGTACATACACATATATATATATATATACACATATATATATATATATATATATATATATACAAAAGAAAATGTTCTGAGTCCAGGTGTAAACCGAACACTAAACTTTAATTAGGCTCTGGCTTTTGCACCATATTCCAGGGGCTTCATCATTTCATTTCAATGCACAAATATATGGACATTTACCATTCATGGACCCTATAACAATTTCTTTATTAGATTGATAATTTATGTGTAAATTATAATGAAGTCCATCACTGCAATTTTTAAGCTACTGAGCAAGCATCTTTTTTGACTTCCATCTGGAACTGGAGTTCTTCTGTTCATATCATATGTTCTGAGCTATATTTAGTAACAGCAATTCGGTGAATTTCAAGTCTGTCCACTTCAGGATTTTTTCGTGTATATTTGGCAATTGCAACTCTGCTGCTCTCAAGATTTGTTTCATGTAAATTTAGCTGCAGATTTTTTTTTTTTGATTTTACCTAATATTTTCTATATATGTATATATGCTTTCCTGTTTAATTAGTGTAGTTTTGAAAAAATTCAGTTACATCAGATAAGCAAGATGTACTTGATTGCAATATTTGGTGTAACCAATTTTGAGTTTGAGCGATATCAATTGTAGATACAGATAACTAAACATCAAAATGACCTCCACATAAAACTGTGATACGCACTCATTTAACTGGCTGACCATTTATCCCAAATTAAATAATACAGTAAGTAGTTCTGTGAACTTAAAAAAAAAAAATTCTGATGCAGCTAACAATTCATAAGTGGTAATGTAGGTTGAGGGATTTTGCATATCATTCACATACATTACATCATTATTATAATTGTTGCCATTTGTGTTATGTGAGAAAATTTGGTATCAATCCCACTGTCGCACGACAAATTGGATAATTTGATGTCAACTTTCTAAACCTAACACATCTGTACTGTATTCATACAATGATAGACAATAAAGTGAACAATAGCCATTCACATTTACATGTACAGTATTATACATTGTGGAACTGGTACGTTATCAATGAAAAGAGGTTCCATTCTAATTGATCAAAACCAACGTAAATCTTGAAACAAATGTTGTGTATGGAAAAGTTTTTTTTTTCCAGCAGAACTTCCCTTCTTCCTTCCATTTCACAGCTCCATTTGCATAGCACAAGTCAATGCTATGTCTTTTTCCTTACTAAGACATCTCCCATTCTTCATTCATCACTCCAAAACATTGATCAAGTACGTACTACTATGTACGCCTACACTACTAATTACTTCTGCTAGAGACCTTAATTTGCTTACACTAATACAGCTTAAACAGGCTGCAGAGAGGTTGCTATTCTTTGCCGTTCAGTGTCTGTCTGCACTGCATAGCACATTAGCATAGTGTACTCAGTAGAGTATCATTATCAACAAATATGGACAGATAAAATTAACATGGGTCAGCTAATTATTTTTTTCTGTAATCTCGTCAAATTTCAAACAAATCAGTCAAAGCATTTTTTCAGATTTTAAGGTATTTAATTTTTCCATTGTGGAATGGGGTTTATGCCTAAATATTAATATGTATGTCTATCCCTAGCAGTAACCTAGTGCCCTAGATGTACCATCCTCACAAATTTCAGCTTTTAAACTACTAGGGGGCTCTGCCCCCTGTTCACTTAGCTCACCAACCCCCATGTCTGGTTAATCGCATATACAATTTTAAAAGCTTTTTTTTTCTTTGGAATTCTATCAATTTCCTTATTTGCACTTTTACTTTAAAGCTTCAGCAAAAACAATATTTGGAATTACCTTTTCTTCAAGATCGCACTGAATTTTGATTCCGCTTTTAGAGATACACTGTGTCAACACAACATAAAACTGCCCGTGAGTGAATATCGTTTCTTTTCCTCTAATAAATAATCCGACTTTTTCTAATGTTTGTCCCTGTGATTTGTTAAGTGTCACAGCAAAAGCTATATTCACTGGAAACTGTAAACATTTTAATACAAATGGCACATCAAGATCCTTTGGTGTCTAATGTTATTCACGGAATATATACTACATTACCCTTCTTGTCACCTGTTAAAATTTGTATCGCTTCTCCGTGATCATAAATATACACCTGACCGAATTGTGTTTTCTTCGAAATTAAACTTGTTATTGCTTTAAATGTTGCAGGACAACAGATTCTCATAGCGTATTTCTCATTATTGTGAAAATCTACATTTTGAGTATTGAATGATGTGAAGGCAAAAAGATTATTGTAGACTCATATATTTTGCCTGTATTGTTTGTGGATTCTGTGGTGGGCTGGCGCCCTGCCCGGGATTTGTTCCTGGCTTGCACCCTGTGCTGGCTAGGATTGGCTCAAGCAGACCTCCGTGACCCTGTTTTCGGGTATAGCGGATTGGGAAATGACTGACTGATTGTTTGTGGATTTCACTTTCCCCAAACATCATATCTTTTAATTCTTTTGGATATGCCTCTTCATTGTGTAGAAACACTACTTTTCCCTAATGGCAACACAAATTAGACGATCTACAAGTCTTTGACTTCAAAGCCTTACAATATTTCCATACTTCTGATATATCACCTATGTCCATATTTGCCTTTCTGTTATTTCATCGAGTAATAATTTCTCTGTTAGCACTAATGCAATCTTTACTATCTTTTTTTGATACTTTCGAATTTTTCTGCTTTATATTCTGTAACTTGCTCTGCATGTATATCACGCCGACATTTTGTGTCTCTTTTGAATTCCACTACTTTCATAATCTCTAACCTGCTCTGCATGTTCTTCGCCACCTCATTTTTGAACCTCTTTATGACGTTTTACTTTGTTTTCTACTCTTTTATGTCTGACCTCGATTTGTCCTGCTATTTTTCCAATTACACCTGGACCGTGATGATTATTTTCCCTTTTTTTTTTTTTTGAGTAATTTCCGTTTGTTTGTGCTAATGCGATCTTTACTTTTTTTTTTTTATACTTTCAAATTTTACTGCTTTCATATTCTTTAGCTTTCTCTGCATGTGTATCATGCCATCTTTTTTTTTGTGCCTTTTGAATTCCACTGCTTTCATAATCTATCTGCATTTTTTTTTCTCTCCAATGCTTTTGGGACGCTTTTCTCTGCGCTGCTCTTTCATCTAGAACGTATTGTTCTTATACGCTTTATATGAGCTGAGAGCACAGGATCTGTGTCTGCTAAAAGCCTTTACATGACTGAGAGTTTTGATGACCATGGTTTTATTTGAAAATGGTTGTAAGTAATGCGTGACTTGCAAGAATCTCATGTTCCACATCCCCACGAGACAGTCCTAGGACAATCTCTTGGCACCAAGTCTCATGTTTAAGGTCCCCGCAAGATGCTCCGTGGCCAAATTTCTTTCGTCTTGCAGGTCTATAAAGTGTCTTCCGAGAAGATCACGTCTCGTCTCCCTGGTCTCCTTTCCAAGATTTTTTTTTTATAATAAAGAGAAATGAAAAATATTGTTTCTATTGATAAGTCAGTCAACCTTGCATTATGAGAGAGGGGCAATAATTGCAGAGCAGTTATGGCTATTGCTCTGCAATAGTGCTGATTAAATTAATAAATATGCTAACTGCATTCTTGTTACTATAAAACAAGTCATATACAAAAATCTACATTTAAATCACTATCACATTATGGGTCAAAAAATATCTTGCAAAAAAAATTTTTTACAAACTCCGACAACCCTGCTTCAATCCCTGGTTAATCTATGCCTTCCATCCAAAAACTTACAGGACTAACTTCAACAGTCAAACACAAAGAATGAACACATAATCAACAAATCTATCTATACCTATATATCTGTATCTATATCTATATATATAAAAAAGTCAATGTGTGTATGTATGTATGTTCCAGCATTACGTCCAAACGGCTGGAGCGATTTTCATGAAACTTGGTACATGTTTCTCAATGGTTGACTAAAAATACTGTAGGGTGAAATCAGCCCTAACCCACCCCCTTCTGGGTAGGGTGGAGGGGTGATCTTACGGTTATGTATGCATGTTATCATTTAGTTGACATTCAGAACGACCACCAGAGGGCGAACTGGAGGTGACTGACAGCATCTATATATATAATTCACTAAGGGCACGCAAGACGCATGCAAGACAGAGAGCCCCACCCACCATCTCTAACAGAGCCCTGGCCGCCAAACTCTAAGACCATGGGATACACACGACAGGGCCAGGCCCGCCAACTCACAGAGCCCAGCCCGCAAACTCTAACCCTCCTCACGCGTCATGGGATACACATAACAGAGTCCCGCCCGCCAACTGTAACCCTTCTCCCGCATTCACCGTCACTCTCGAGGCATGTGCACTGCCTGCTCATGTGCCCGCACACAACAACTCACCAAACACAGCCTCAGTCACTTTCGTCTGTGCTATAATCCACATGCACCTCTAAGCCACGTTGACTTTTCATTGTTCTTTTCGGTTCCGGCTGCTTTTCTATCTATGCGGATTTTATATGAAAGCATAACTAAATATATAATGCGGATTTTTCGCTGCTTCGCGGGTTCTGCGGACAATGTGTCTTTTTACTTCCTGTATATGCTTCCTCAGTTGGTTTGCCCAGTTGATTTCATACAAGGGACGCTATTGGCGGATGGCTGAGAAGCTAACCAATCAGAGCACGCAGTTAAGTTCTCCTGACTGAGAAGCTAACCAATCAGAGCACGCAGGAGCTATGCAGTGTTAACCAGGAAGTCTCATCTCGCTCATTCAGCATCAACGTGCTTCGCTGTGTAAAGAGTTGTGCTCTTTAGTGTTTATCTTTGTGCATA
>JANRMT010062842.1:36893518-36905273 GCA_026402145.1 Polypterus bichir lapradei
CGCCCACTCTAACCCTCCTCCCGCGTCATGGGGAACGCACGACAGAGCCCCACCCGCCAACTCTCACCCTTCTCCCAAGTCCACCCTCGCTCTCGAAGCATGCGCACTGCTTGCTCATGTGCCCGCCCCCAACACGCCACCAAATACATCCTCACTCGCTTTGGTCTAGCTACAGTCCACATGCAGCTGTGAGCCACATTGACTGTTCATTTGCCTACCATGGTATAAAATTTATGTTGTAGTTGATGAAACCACAGAGAGGAAACCACATAGTTCTGAACCTAGTGATAGCTGAGTAAACATTTGGCTGTATGGTAATTCTTTTACGTAGGCAGTTCTAATTGTACATGAAATTATATTTAACCAGTATTAACAGTTCTTCCAGTAGAAAAATGTTATTAGTGAATGGCACTGGTTGTTAACGGGTTCCCTTTTAAAAATTAACAACGATATTTCTAGATTTAATAAATGTTTTGCCTCGTGGTAAGAAGGCATGCAAGATCCATATCTGACTTTTACGTTATAAACTCGGCACCTACAAACCTGAGCAGAAGAACAGACATCTCCTCAGAGCACCGAGCACTTAAAAGCGGGTGACTTTCTTTTTTTCTGTTTAATTCCCGGATTTAGTGTCATGCAGATTGGTTTCCTTTTGCTTTATAATTAATTATTTTAAGAAATGCAGCAGATGAAGCTACTGATGCAATGATGCACGTTTTCAATCTGTAAACATGTAAGGTTTAAGAATCATTAGAAATAATTTACATAATTACAATTACAGGTACTGAAGACCAGTACTTTTTGCCAGATGTTATCTTTATGGAGAGCTGCAACTTTTTCACATTTTCACAGGGAAAACTACAGTCCCTTCACAACAACCAGCTGAATCTTAATGACATTTTAGCAGTGGTTAAAGACAATACATCATACTGTTGGAAAGCACACCAGAAGTTTTAAAAGGGGTTATGCCTAACAGTGTACATTCAACCTGCTTGTGTCATGTCATCAGTTTGGTGGGAGAGACCTGGCAGGACTATAAATACTTTAGTGAGGATGCATCACTAGTGATGGGGGTAAAGTCTGCCTTCTTCAAGAAGCCTGTCAGGAACCCCCGAGGCAGGAAACACCAGGTGGAACAGCTGGTTTGAATCAGTAGGGTACCTCGCTGAACATATTCACCTCTATAAAAAATTCTTTCTGGCCGAGAACACATCAGCTCAGGCTGTAACAAATTTCCTAGACCCTAAAAGTGACGTTAACCATCACCTCAGAAGGATGCATCCAACTAGTAACAGCTCTTACAATTCTGGAGGAAACTCATTGTCATACGGCAGTCTCACCATACAGTATTGTGGAGGATCTGGGCTTCTACCTGATGAATGGAACTGCAAAATAAGGTTCAGTTGTGCTAGTTTGCTGTTTCATTAAAAAGAATGTATAGTGCCATTTCGTTATTGTTTGTTTTGTTGTAGCTGTTGCTACTTACAGCAAAAAAAAAAAAAAATCCAAAAATCAAGGAAAAATAAAATGGTGAAAACCAAAAAAAAAATAAATAAATAAAATGGAATTTGTGCAAAAATAAAACTAATTCAATAGGGAATATACGTGTTCAGTTTTTTGCCATTTTTCTTAATTTCTTCCATCCATTTTTTTCTATTAATACTCCATTGCTTCCCCAAATTATTCTGTCCAAGCCTTTCATCACTTCATTTATATTATCCAGCAGAGGATATTTGTTTTATGGAAAACTCCAGTAAAACTTGCTTTTGCCTTTTACTGAAAATCCTGATCATACTTGCTTTCCATATAGTAATTTTATTTTTAATTTGACTCTTCTGGAGTTCTATGCAGCAAAAAACAAGTTCAGATATGGCCCAAAAAATTTTAAAATGTAGATTGGGTCCAGGCAAAAACAATAATTGAATAATAAAAATACTACTATATTTATTTTTAATAAAATGTTCTCTGCTCTTTCAGGACTCCAGCAGCCATGTTTTTATGTCTTCTTACAGTACCTACAGAGCAGAGAGGATTTACAAATAGGAAATCCACTCATATATTTGGCCTGACTTTATTAAATTCATTCTAAAACGATATGACCTGAGGTAGAGGAAAAGAGATAACGAATAGAGGTAGGACGAAGGTTAGTCATTTTGGAAAAACGTATTACCTAAGCTCAGAGTTCTAATATATAGAATGTTTTTTTTGGAAGCAAGTGGATAGGAAAGCATACAAAACAGCATGGGCAACAAATTTAGGTTTCAGTAGTGTACTGGCGTGTGCAGTCAGGTCATGCAGGAAAACCAGCACTACTCATATACAAGTAAAGCACACAGTGAACAGTGAGTACAAGACACCAAAACATACCATACCAGGGAAGTGACAGGTAATTAATGTACAGAATGTCACAGGATGCTCATTTTAACAAAACCAGAGAGTAAGGTCATTTATGTAGATACTGACTACCAGTCCTTCAATGTGAATGATAGCTGTCACTTAAAACTTTGAATAGTCTAGTAGACTTTTTTAATAAGGAACTACATTTACAATTCAGGAAAAATGTTTCGGTTTTAAATATTGTCAGCATAATGTATACATTTTTTGATGCAAATCAGAAAACTTTGTAGGCCGTCTTCATTGCCATGCTAAAACATAGATAAAAGAATGCTGTTTTCATAGCAGTTGTTCTCTTATATGGAGGCTAATAGAAAATAACTACAGACTTCAGTGCATCTGTTGCTGCACAACTTTAAACACAATGTTTATAGAAAAAAAATCATTGCTGCACAACTTTAAACACAATGTTTATAGAAAAAAAATCAATCAGAAATTTACAAACAGCTATTTTGAAGCTCAGTGACTTTTTTTTAACTTGATATGATATACTTTATTAATCCTTAATGGGAAAGTCTCGGGTTTGTTCTTAATAATGCACAAGTGCAAGTTTGGGTTGAGTCATTAAGAATTATTTGCTGGTCGTAATTCAAACACAGTTCTTAAAAATGATATCAACACAAGACTCGACTCCATTTGCAACTTCCTGAATACCTTTAATTTTATACAAGAGTGGCTACAGCTCTCTGTGTGTCTACCATTTGTCTGGTTGATATCTGATGCTAATATTACATTACTTACTCTCCAAAGAAGCTCAGGTAACATTATATAATATGCCTTTAGGAATTTTCTTCCCTTGCAAGAAAGCAAGTCTTCTTGTCTGTTCAATTTTATTGGCTAAAGAAAAAGTACTTTACTATATGGTATAGTATTTATATATGGTAATAAGATTCATAATCATAATTCAAATTAATACTAAATGTTCCATTCAAAATTCTGTACAGTGTAAAAGATGGCTGGCAGCCTTAACCTGCCAGGATGACCATGAAATGATAGGACCAGGGGAGAGTGTGCACAGGGTATTATCTCTCTCTGAGTGCTATATGGCAGCCCCCGGGTTACAGAGGGCCTCGGATTCCCACAGGGCAGCACTGGACATGGAGTTCTTCAACTCGGATCTGTTGGGTTCTGTGGGGCCGACAGGGGGTGCTGCAGAGACTACGGAGCCCTATTGCTTGAGGTTTCTGTCTCACCCGAAAGTGCTTTTGGACTGCATGTGTGGGAAGATCGCAAGGTCTCCCAGGTGGGAGATAAAAGGAGCTGCCTGCCTCATATTGAGGAGCCAGAGTCAGGAAGAAGAGGGATGAAGCATGTTGAAAGAGGAGTGAAGGTGGAAGGAGAGACTGAGAAGACTAAGAGAGTGTTGTGCACTACTTTGTGCTTTTGCAACTGTGCTGTGCAAGTTGGAAAACTATTGGGAAGAGTTTCCAACAGCTGAATAAAAGACTGTGTTCTGCTGGATTGTGCCTCATGTTTGTCTGTGTAGAGTTTGGGGAGCAGATTCGCCCCCTAGTGGCCACAACAGTATGTATAAAAGATTTCTACTTTTAAAAGTTTGTTACTGTCATGACCTTGACAAAATTAAAACAGACTTTAGAAAAGGCAAAACATAACTGGAGCTCAAGACAGTCATTAAAGCCAAAATGTGGTAGAAAAAGAGAGTTAAAAAAATCATTTAAATTTAAAATAAATGATTTTAGTTTCACATAATTGATAGAATAATGAAATGAGGTAAATATAAAGGGAACGACGACAGATCTATATGTTACTGATAACACCTAGTGTTTAGAAAAGTAGCAACATTCTCTTAATATATTCCTTTACTACCCTACTTTTTAATACATAAATACAGAATTTAGATGAAACCTGACTGGTAAAGATTTCTCCTGCACTTCAACTCCCCTCCAAGTTAGTCAATTACATACCAGACAGAAGCACACTAACTGATTCCAAAAGCCAAACAACTGTCTCCAGTAACAGGATTCATTAACACTGACTAATTTCAAGAAATGATTATTTTTATAAAGTATCTTAGGTGAGAATCCCTTGTTAGCCTAAACCTGTACTGCTAGATTGGACAGATTAAATAACCAAATGTCAGGTAACATTATCCTGGCTCTCCTTCAAGGCAGGAAATCTAAAACTTGAACAGAGTATGAGGGCACTTCATTGTTTGTTAAGGGATAAGTAACAACAATATATTTTGCAGCATATTTCTGAAACAAAAAACGTAATTTCAATCAACATTCCTATTACTTCAATTCACTATTTTACAAACTGAAATAAATATTGCTGATTTAAATGTTAAAAATTACATCATAAAATGTATTAGCCAAAAACTATTTACGAAACCAGCTCAGTTTTTTGCAAGGAGAGAAAAAAAACAACATATCATTTGTGAAAATATGGGCCTTTCAAAATATCTTCGCCTAAAGTGAGGCTCGTTAACAGTTTCATCAATCTACATTTATACATGCAGCACCTGCCCAGCTACAACCAGGACAAACAGCAAAGACTGAAGCAGCTGCAGCAGGATATGCAGTAGTCCCTTCAGCCACAGTGATTCACACCAACAGATTTACTATACGTAACTTTCTAGACGTTAAAGAATGCTTGTATGTCTGGCACTTATTTGTTTTGATTTTAAAGCAAGCACCTTTGTAATAAGTTTAAAAATTTGGAGACTAAAATAGTACACACATTCTGGCCTTTCTTGCTCTCTTACTCATCTGTCAACTCACTGGTGTACACAAACCGCACTGAAAGAATATCAAATGCCCATTTAAAAATATGAAAATGAAGCAGCCAGTATTATAAATGTACAATGACTTTAAACCTAAAATGCAGAGTGGCAATGGAGTATACTAAATACATACCTCTCTGAAAGTCAAGCACAAAATGGTAATTGCAAAGTACTCATCTGGTTAATTAAAAAACAAATCATAAATAAAAGCATTCTGTAATTTAAGAATTCAATCCTGCCAGTGCAATCCCTTTCTGATGAAAATAACTCTGAAACCTGATATGTAAAATATACAATGATTAAAAAACCTCAATGGTACTATTTCCATTTCTGAACTTTCTGCCACAGGGTAGAAAACCGTGGAGTGAAAAATATCAAGGTGGACCAAGAGATGAATTATAAAACAACAATGTTAGTGGATATTCTTAACCATGAAGACAAACAATCCTGAGTCAAAATGAAAATACAAAATTCAAGTTCAAAATTTCCTAACAAATACTTTGAAAACTGGGTACTCTAACATTAGCATTTACACAAGAGTTTAAGAACATATTCACAGAGGTGAACAGTGCAAAGTCATGGTGTAAATGCTATTGTAACAATGATGCCAATGATAACCCAATCATGGCAACTCCCTACCAAAATGCTGACACCCTCTAAAACAAAATGGTGTCACAAATTTTCAACATAAAAATAAATCTCAAGCCAAATGAAAGCATAAAACAAAAGTGAAACAAGATTATCTAAATTTCAAAACAAAAAAAAAATTAAACTAGAATGTACTGATTTCTTGTGCGTCAGGCACATATAAATGAAGTTCAAAGAATCCAGTACCTATCAAAGCAAGTTTCAGATTTAACAATAAAATATCAAGCAAGACATTATAACAAGTTCTTTCAATTTATTTTAAGTGCTCACTAAGCTTCGTTATCATTATATAAAAGTATTTTGTTTGAATGTATTAGAAATTGGGTTAAAAATTCTGGGGGCTCCATGCACATTCCAGTAAAGAAAGGATGATATAAGCAATTTGACACTTCACACCTTATGAAGACTCAGTACTGACAAATAAATGACCGGAAAAAAAAATTGACTGTGATACTACCAAACAAGCATTTTTAAGGACTTTTTTATTAAAGGAATAAATCACAAACGGAAAATAAGGTTCCAATCAAACAATATATAATCAATACAATTATTACATGTTATGCTCAACTTCATACTTTTTTTGATACACAGACCAGACAGAAATAGCACACAGGGTGAACACTTGTTGGTCAGGATGTGGAAGTACCCTTGTAATTTGTCCCTATTGTTTAAAGACAAGCAAATTTATGAACTAATAACAAGCATAACAAGACACGCAAAAAGCAAGCATCTCTCCTTTCCAAATAACTAATTATGTCTAAATCCAGAGCACTCCAAACTTTTACATTTTTTCTCTGCAACAATAGATGTAGCATCACCTCTACAGCATTCCTGTCAACTACAGTTTCAAGATCAGCAAGTGATGCAACAATCGGCATACCTTTTTGAAGGGTAAGCTCAGCAAAAAGGTTCCAATTCCTGTGATGACAACTGAACGTATTCATTTATTTATCAATCCATCCTTTATCAAATGGAATTATTCTGGGGTCACAAGAAGGGCTCAGAGCTTATGCTTGCTTAGCATCTGGCACAAGACAGGAAAAAGTCCTTAGACCAACCTTTGCAGGATATATTCTCATAATCACACTCACTCATATAAACCTAACAAAGAGTTGTGAAATAACTTGTACATTAATGAGATGAGTCAGGAAACCTAGAGAAACACCAATACAAACAAAGGGAGAATTTTGTAAATATACAAAGATAATGCTAATGGCAAAATTCAAACACGGGACTCTGGAGCTGTGCTACATTAGCTTTAATCACTTTTCCAATGTAGCACTCCACAATTTATCAACAGGCTGTTTATTTTATGTAGGAGATATATGAATATAAGATGGTAATCTAAAAATCTCCTAAAGTTGCATAAAGGTACATGGAAGTAAGACATGCTATACAGCAACTTTAACATTATGATCTTGACTGAAACGTGGAAAAGAAAACGGGGAAAAAAGCCATGCAAACAAGCATGTGAAACAAAATTCTAATTAAGTATTATTTAAATTGCACCTTTTGCTTGCTCAAAGCACTGAAACATCAGAGAAATAGGCCTGTACTCTTTTACAGAACGAATTACTCCAAGTACTCTTTGGACCATATATGTCCCTTAAAGGGCTATTATTGTTGTCAAACCAATGAGGTAACACTTACTTGATTTTCAGAGAATGGAAACTTTGGTTCAACAGCACACAACTGGTCATAGTACCTGTAATAAAGCAAAAATGAAGAGATTAAAAAGGATTTAGATACCAAAAGCAAACCAGACATTTCTTCAAGAAAATGGATTTAAAAAGAATCATGTCTAAGCTTTCCAGTAACATTCTGAAGTTCACTTGACATTTACTACACTGTGCCAAAGTGGGAGTGGCAGGGAAGGAAGTAAAGTTTGTTTATAGTTTTTAGCCACTAACTTTGAAGTTAACTGGGTGACACTAGTACTCTACCATGTGCATATGCATGTAAACACCCACATTTTCTCTGATTATTTATGGACAGCATACCACACCACTGAAAATTGGATTTCTGCTACCCACTCACATGAAAAACCAACACAAGCTTATACAGAGTGTAGCATAATATTACCACTTGTATTATGGTGGTATGCAGTGTTCTACCCTAAATTCCCAGCACTGAGTTCTAAACTAGTATTCACACAAATGGGGAATTTTACCCGAGTACAACAACAAAAGACTAAAGGATATCAAGTGTCTTCCTCATAGGTCCTGACTAAACAGTTTTCTATGTTTTCCCCAACAATACCCGGCAGCTTTCTAACATTCGTCTTGCCAAGCAAAACACTTTTTCTCACTTTCACAAGTTATCTCCTTCTTCACTACTGCTGGGTACATTATCTAATGCTAATAAGGCATGTCTAATTTTTAATATACAGGAGCCAAATTTGCGTTATGTGACTCTTACTGTGTTCAGAATTTTGAAAATGGGTTAGTTGTTAACCACTCAGGAAGATACACTGTCCTTAATCAGTGTAGTTGCACAACTAAACAACCAAAACCTATTGGTTCCTCTGCACTTGGAAGGGATTCTAAACTTAGAATCGTGTCACCTTGGACATAGCCCCAGCTCCCTTTCTTGACTGTGAGCTGGACATAGGACTTTAAGGCAGTTAGCAAACACCACGACACCTGCATCATACAGTAATCTCTAGAAACTCTTAAAACAGCAATATTGAATTACTCCAACAGAAAAATTTAGCTTCTCTAATTTTACCGCCCATTATTGCAATGATCAAATTACGACTTCCATTATGTCTTCTAAAATGGTAACTTGCTATTATTCACATGGAAAGCTAACATATACAGCCAATACAATAGAAAAATGAGACCTACCCTTTATTGTACCTAGCTAAGATATAAAATGTCAAAAGGTAGCACCTACTTACAACTAATGTAAATGTCAAAGGGTAGCTCCTACTTATAGCTAATGTCCCTATCAAACTGCAATGTTCCTAAAACATCAATAAAAGCTTATATTATAGTGTTATTTCACACTTTGATTACCCATTGTTTAACAAAGCTATTTCATTTAAATTGGCTGAAGGAATTGAAAAATAAGAAGCTCTTTTTAAAACTGACAATTAAACAAATTTAGGATGGCTTCCTAAACACACATATATATATTCCTAAAGTAATCAATCCAGTTACTGATACGTTATCTCTTGAGATCGCAAAAAGAACTGAGTACTAGTTAAAAAGCAAAATGACACTGCACAAATTCAATGTGAATAAAAGCAGTACTGTGGAGTGCATTGTTTATTTTTCTACATTTGTAACTAGTACTCAGTTTTGCTTTTGCAGTTTATTTTTCACAAGTAAATAAAACAGCTTAATAAAGATAAGACTTTCATCATTTATAACCATGTGGAAAACAAAATCCTAAAAAAAAAATAAATAAATAAAATACTTAACACCACTTTACAAAACAAGCAACGGATGCAAAAACTACTGTAATACCACTTGACACTGGAACTGTTCTATTGTCACTGGTTCTAGATCAATAGCATCATGAACTACACTGTCTTCAGAAAGTATTCAGAATCCTTCACTTTTTTCATATTTTGTTATAAAGTAGCCTTACGCTAAAATAATTTAAAATATTTTTCCCCTCATCAAGCAACACTCAGTAACCCAGAATGACAAAGCAAAAACAAGATACTATAATTTTTTTGCTAATTTATTTAAAATAAAAAAAACTGAAATATACACAAGTATTTAAACTCTTTGCTATGACACTTGAGATTTGGCACAGGTAACAGGCCATTTTATTGATCATCATTGCAATGTCTATATACCTTGTTTTGGAGTTCACCTGTGGCCAATTCAGGAAAGGCACACACGTGTCTATGTAAAGTCGTATATCAAGGGTAAAAAAAAACAACCAATGAGGTTAATGTTGTCTGCAGAGCTTATAAATTTTGTTGGTGCACATATCTAGGGAAGGCTACACAAAAAAAATTCTGCAGCATTGAAGGTTGCCGAAAACACAGTGGCCTAAATATTTCTTAAATGGAAGAATTAAAACAATCACAACTCTTTCTACAGCTGGCTTAAGAAACTTCCAGAAGAACAACCATCACTGCAAAACTTCACTGATCTGGGTTTTATGACAGAGTGCACAGATGGAAGTCTCTGCTCAGCAAAAGACACATCAAAGCCCACTAGGAGTTTGCATTAAGATACCTAAAGGACTCTGAAACTGTGAGAAACAAATTCTCTATGAAACCACAACAGGACTGTCTGGCCTCAATTCTAACCATACAAATCAAACCAACACTGTTCTATATACTAGTCTGTTATGCAGTTGTTAGCACAGCTATTAACAGTGTTGCCAAACATATGAAAATGTCCAGAACCAAAGTGCTTCTCTAAAACAGAGATCAAATATCAGCAACTGATATTATTCTTCAAGCACTACTATAATGTGTTGTTTTGTGTTGTATGTTTAACTGGCTTTTCTTTATCTAGTTTTAAGACTTGTGTAAAAATATGACTGTTTTATAGGTCACATTTATGCAGAAATGGAGAAAACTAACTGGTTCACAAATTTCCTCACACCACTGTATATAGTTGAAGAAGTAAATAAAAATTTCCTAGCTTTTAAAGTTTTTTTCTGTTATGTTTTATAAAGGTATATAGGAGGAATATGAAAGGATTTTTAAAGATGTTGTACTGTATTTTTAGAATAGCAAGGTGAATGTATAAAATAAGGGAGGTTCACTATAATAAACTAACCAGCACAAATATCAATTGCATTTATTAATATTTAGCCTAAACAAAAATGAATAACTAAATTTAATGTTATTTGAAATGTTCTCTAAATCAATGAACAATTGTTTGTATCCCTATAATCATTCATCTGAAAAACACATACCTGACAAAGTACTTGACAGAGTGAAAATGAATAGGATAGTTTTCAAAGTTTGTTTATATAAAAAGCCACACCTAGGTGGTCTTTGCTTTATGCTTAAGGTCAAAGTTCCAGAGAAGTCTGGAACAGGTTTTCATTAAGGATATCTCTGTAATTGGCCCCATTCACTTTTCCCATAACCCAGTCTTAGCTCCCAGACTCTGCTGCTGAAAAACAAATAATCTCACAGCAACTTCACCAATGGAAAGGTATCAGACGGGTGATTAGCTGGTTTCCTCTAAACGTGATGGTAATCCTGTTTGCATCAGATCAGACAACCTTGTTTCTTATAGTCTCAAGAGTGCTTTAGATGCCATTTTGTAAATTCATAGATCTTCTCTAATGTACTTAAATAAAACAAAACTTCATTTAAAAAAGGTAGTTTTAACCATTTGTCTAACAAAAAAATACATATTTTCAAACACTGATTCAATTAATTTATATTAGCAGTTAAACACTGTTTAAATGTAAATACACATGCACTTTACCATTTTTAAATATTAACTGCACTGCAGTATTTTTTGCTGTTGAAGCATATATTTATTCAGCTTTTTTTGTTCGTTTTTTCTTTCCCATGTACCAGTTACACATTCCTAATTCTTGAGGTGTAATTATAAATATGGATTACATTCTAATAGTGCAGCACATTTCTTACCAAAACATATACTGTATAATATACACAAACAACAAACACAGTACAAACCTTTAAAAAGGCCCAAAATATATCAAATACTAGCAGAATACCCGCGCTTTGCAACGGAGAAGTAGTGTGTTAAAGAAGGTATGAAAAAGAAAAGGAAATATTTTAAAAATAACGTAACATGATTGTTAATGTAATTGTTTTGTCATTGATATGAGTGTTGTTCTTATATCTATATATAGCAGAATACCCGCGCTTCGCAGCGGAGAAGTAGTGTGTTAAAGAAATTATGAAAAAGAAAAGGAAACATTTTAATAATAACGTAACATGATTGACAATGTAATTGTTTTGTCATTAGTGTTGCTGGCATATATATATATATATATATATATATATATATATATATA
>JANRMT010062842.1:36905373-36918536 GCA_026402145.1 Polypterus bichir lapradei
ATATTTTTTTGCTGCCTTTTCAATTGTGTAATTCGGTTTTTGTTCAGCGCTCTTCGGAACTCTTGCTTTTTGTCTGTGCACTGCGTCAGTTCACATGAGCCGCTCGGTGTTCATGCATCGAAGTTTCCCAGCTGTGCTGTTGCCATGTCGTGCTATGTCCATGGCTGTATCTAATGCTACCGAAGTCCCGGTACTTAAAACTTTCTCTCGCAGTTTCGCTGAGTTTGTGCCAAACACCACCCTGACTATCTCATCTTCTTCTCCATAAGCACAGTCCTACACCCGTGAATATTTACCCGTGGCAGATTGCTATTGGATTGCCGCTGACGGACGGCCTTATATGGGCAGGCACTAAATTACAAACGCCAGCGGCAGCCTGTCTATGAACTTAATTTAAAGTGTAGGTTTACACTGTGCTTTGTTTCCGAAGTAGCAGAACTCATGAATATGGTTGTATATATCACTCGCTCGCTTCTTATTGTTTCGCTACCTTCTCAATTATATAATGCATGTTTTCTTCAGCGCTTTTTGGGGCTCTTCCTGGTTTTCTACCTACTGCGTGATTACGTGGGAGGCGTGATTATGTCAAACTCCGCCCCCACGGGTTTCAAGCTCATCTCCATTACAGTAAATGGAGAAAAAACAGCTTCCAGTTATGACCGTTACGTGTAGAATTTCGAAATGAAACCTGCCCAACTTTTGTAAGGAAGCTGTAAGGAATAAGCCTGCCAAATTTCAGCCTTCTACCTACACGGGAAGTTGGAGAATTAGTGATGAGTCAGTCAGTCAGTCAGTCAGTCAGTCAGTGAGTGAGTGAGTGAGTGAGTGAGTGAGTGCTTTGCCGTTTATTAGTATAGATTAATAAGGTGCTTATCAAGAAGATAGAAGACTAACATGCTTAAGAAATTCACAAGTAAAATAGATAAATTTTGCTATTAATGTAACAAGCCCATTGTTTATTAAGCAGTAACTTCTAATTCTTCTTTATCTCTTTTTATAATTTAAAATGTAAGCTGCTGTAATTAACACAAGCTCACTCAAAAAAGTACTATTCATTTTAATTTAATGACAAAATAAAAAAGTCTGACTTCAATAAAGTACCATTTTTTGCCATTTGATTAATTGCACAGGATGATGAGTGATTCCTTTTTCTCAATTTACTACTTCACTTTCTTTAAGTGAAACACCAACATTCCCTTCTTCTCTCGCTGATAAAGTCTTACCTTGCTGCTCTATGTTTACAGGAAGTTTGAAGCAAAAAAAATATACGCACTACTACTAATAATTTGTGTAAAGGTGCATTTCATCTAAATTACCCTAAAGCTTAGGAAAAGAGACAAGAAAAAACTGTACTGGCCAATTTAAAAATCCAAGTTTTTTGTAGTGAAAATAGGCCAATTTAGATTGATGGCTGTCCAATCAATAAACTATTACATTTGCAAAACTTCCTAAAATCACTTTGTCATTCTGGAGTATTGAATATTGCTTTAATTGTGGAAAAAAATAAAAGTAAATTATTTTAGCACAAAGCTACAACATAGCAAAATAAGAAAAAAGGTGAAGGAATCTGAATACTTTCTGAATCCATCATCCTAAAGTTTTGAACTTGCATTGTTCCGCAAATATATGATGTGGCTTATGAGGTCCATTCGACAATTTCGCTGGTGTTAAAAAAATAAAAAAATAAAAAACCTTGTATAATTGCAAGTTATTCCCTATATTTGATTACCTTTATGCAAAAGAATGTAAAATGTATCAGTTCTCTCATGTATGACGAGGTGATGTTAACAGTAGCAAAACAATCATAAGTGACAGGAGAGAAAATTTTAGACTAACGTAGTTCTTTTCATAAACATTAGCTTCATACAAAAAGCACTTAAAATTGGTTGAAATAAAGGGAGAAAAAGAATTGTCAGAAGAAGCCAAGTGTATTCTTCTCCGACTCAGCAACTCCAGTGGCTACAAAACAATAAAGAAACTTTGGGAGCTACTGTACATGTACTACATGGCAGAAATCTCGTAGAAAATAGTTTATTGCTTTTCCAAAGCATAGGTCTTGAGATCCTCAGTGCTTTGTATTGGGCTCAGCTTTTTATTTCAGCTTTTGGTCCATGGTGGTGTTTGTCTCTTGAATTAACTTTTGTTACACCAAGCAAAATATTAAATAGATAATCTTAATTAACTCAGCACTCAGTCACTGTTCAACAAATCACCCAACAGTGCAGTCAATGGTCATACAAATTTTGCACTCTTTGGAATCCTCACACACGATACTTGCCCAGACCTTAAAGTATATACACTAAAGATGAACAGAATATATATATGATGAAGCACTTAAAGTTGTTGAAGGAGCACAACACAGTAGCACAGTAGCACTACCATATCTAGTTGGAACAAACTACAGAGAATTGGGCAGAACATGTTGCTCTGCAACATATTGTTGATAACTTTGAATCCCAACAAAAGGCATGAGTTCTGAAGCAAGTTGAATTAAGTCAAATTCAGCCTCTTAGAGCTAGAAAGTTTGCTTTATGTATTGCAAAAATGCCTAGGTGTAGAATATAATTTCTCTACCTGCATGTTTTTTTACTCACTGACAAATAGCAGTCAAACTTTGATAAATGTGTTTTACTTGATTAAAAAAGACTTTAACAAGTCAAAACATACAAAAGATTTTTGTTTCAATTTATTATATATCATGATATATCTGAAATGAATGTATGTTTATAATTTAAAAACTTCAATCCTTAATCAGTAAATTCAGTTAGCAAGCCAAACATATTTTGTCTATGAATTTAGCAGCAGTTGACTTAACTACCAGTATGTCATTTAAGGTAACATGGCAGCACTAAATAGAAAATTGGGCGCACACAATCTCTTCATTTACAAGACCATACCAATGATCAGTACAGTCTGCCACTCATAGTCCCCACGGTTATGACTTCAAATATGAAATATTATAAAGCACAGAAAAGTAAATGAAATGACAAAGTGCAAAATATAGATCTGAGATCACTTTCACATGCCAGTATGAGCTCCTATGAAAAGACAGTTGTTCTGAAGAGGAAGTGAACATAGAAAAAAATTCAACCACCAAGTATGTGCAGTGAAAAGACAAGGTGTAGTTTTGTTCTCTTATCACAATATGTAAATAAACAAGATGTATTTGCATTGACTATGTTACAAAAAACAAACTACTGACTACATACTATAACAGGCTTGGTATTAATGATTATTACTTAAGCAGATTTTTTTCCAGTTGTGTTTTTTTGCATTCTAAGTTGAGCACATAACATCACAGAATGTTTTTTATTTATACTAGATGCTGTAGGAATTTTTTGTATAGCAATCAAGTGAGATAGAGATAGGAAAGATTGGGATATAGATCACATAACTTCAAAACCATATTCCTCCATCAATCCAGTCTAATATGGAGGAAGGTTTACAAAACATACTATACTACAAAGAACAGTCTGTGAAGACTCATCGGTTTCCCATAAAGTCAATGTGAAAATTAGTTTGTGTATAAGCCAATGTTTATCCTCATCACCTCAACAAGTGGCATATTGTAACTTATTCTTAACACATATTTGAGTCTATACATTTCTGATGCAGATATTACACCAAATACCTGACTGCAGATAAAAAATGCCTTACCATAAAACACATTTCCCAAATTGCAGCCACTACTTACGCAGGTTCCATCAATAAAACTAATTAGGATAACCAATAGGTGAAAGAATCTAGTTAAACTATTATACCCATTATTGATTTATTTATTAACCATTACTAATTTTTCATCCACCAAACTGGTATTATATTTACAATTTATTGAAGAAAAAGAAACAAAACACAAACACACACAGAATTTAGACAGAAAACGAAGAAAACATTTGTTATCTATAATCTTTAAAGTTACACAGTTAACATGCCTTAACATCTATGCAGTCATAAAGCTGCTTAAATATTTTTATTCATTATCTACTTATGCTAATTCAGGTTTACAGATAAATATGTGTAAACACCAACAATTAAAGGTATATTATGATAATCAAATGAACTAAACAAAAAAAAAAATTAAATTCAAATTGACATATTTCAATAAGCATGACCTGAGTAAGATTGGTGTTCTGCTGGTAAGTTTTTATTCCTTGGATTTCTCATAGGACCTGAATTTAGCTTAACACCTGGTGCAGACAAGTACTAAAATGTAATAAGAGAAGCAGCAGAAAAATAAAAAATAAAAACAGGGAATAAGGAATTGATAATACATTCTATTCTTCTTGGTGCTGTCAGCAACTGAATACACTACATAGATTTTTATTATTGTTATCTGTTTATTGACTCCTTGTGAATGTGTGTTTGTTCTGTTATTTCTAGTGTTTAAAGGTGACACATTTCTCCATTAAAAATGCAAAGTATATTTCAGTATTTTACTGGATGTTAAGTGCATTATTGATCTATGACTATAATATTTTAGTAAATATAATGTGTTACACATAGGAAGCAAAAATGTTACATTTGAATACTTAATGGATGGTTTTAAACTTGAAAATACAACTTCTGTAAGGACTAGAAGTCATAGTAGACCTGTCACTATCTGTATCCGCACAGTGAACAGAAGCAATTAAAACAGTTAATAGGACACTAAGATATAGCATGAAGTGTTGATTTAAGTCAAGGGATATTAATGTATATATCTGGAGATTTAAAAAAAAAAAATAAAAAAAAAAAAAATGCAGCAGCACCAGACAAAAACCCAGAGGAGAGCAACTAGTATGACTCCAAGAATGCAAGGTATGGGCTATACTGATTGAAGAAGTTTAACTTTTTCAGTTTAGACAAACAGAATTAACAAAAATTCAGAAAATGGGAACACAGTTGGAAACAGGTTAAGGCCAGATTTTACACAAATATTTGGAAATTTTTCTTCCCATATAAACAAAACCATGGAAACAAAGAATAAATTACCAAACAGGGGGGAAGACAGTGGTACATCATGGACTTTAGAAATGTTACCTGTATTTGGAAAACGAAGGCAAATAAGATTAGTGAGTTTTGCTGGACTAAATTGCTCATCATAGTTATTCTAATTTAATATAATGTACTTGTACATCATATGGGTGGAAAACCTAGCTGGTCTACTTTAAAATACCACAAAGTACAAAATACAAAATTTGAAAAAAGTTTATTTCCATGTTGTTCACCGATATTCATTCCTATTAATCTACTTAACCAGGGGTAGGAAAAGCCAGGAATACATTGATACAATATTTAATACTTCAGTTTGTGAATTCCAAGTTTGGTACAAGTCAGCATTCAAACACTCTGCCAGCTAGAGTTAAGCAGACAACACACCTTGTTGCATGCTGGATACTATGTTTTAAAATGACAATGCCTGCAAATTAAATTCTATTTTAAGCTAATTCTTCATCATAACATTAGGAGAAAGAAATTTAAGTCAAATACCCAAAATAAATACACAAAGGGGACCCTTTATCAGTGTTAGAATGCAACTCTTGCACATGTAATAATAAAATTCACTGATTTTACATTCCCAACATTAACACTAATACAGAGATTCAAAGACCTATAAAGGTGTAAAAATGACTTGGAAAAATACCTGAACACTTTTCCTCTGTTTATCTTATATAAAAAAAATATTGCAAAACTCTACTGAATCAATTTTCTCAGATCTCTATTAATTATGTCTAATCCTTTAGTGTTCATAGTAGGAAAAAAATAACTTGACATGATGATACAATTTAACTTTTAACCAAATCAGCAATACTTGCACAAATTCATAAGGTAATAATGCCAGACTAATCCCTATATTCTCACAGAGAGGTGCAGAAGGACACTTTAAGCAGCAATGCTGCCAAATCAACAAAATAAATTTCTGACAGTATTACTCATTTCTACTAGTCACAGGCATGTGGGAACTCTTAGACACTGCCTATATTATGTTCCACAAATTTCACGTCCTAACTATAATAAATACAAAAATCAGATAATTTTTTTATACATTACTCCATTTTTTCTAACTGAAACAAATGCATTAACACCTGCCTTATGAATGAATATGTACCATACATCAGCATCAGAAACAATACATGTGCCAAGGGCAGTATGCAATTCCTAGAGTTATTAGGAAAACTAGCTTGCTAAAAATAAAATCATGCCGACATGCAATTTTAAATGCTTTATTCAGACACTGATGTTTTATCATCTCTGTTTACCCAAATTGAATGACATGTCACTGTCCATCGCTTCTCTCTCTCTCGATAAATTCTGGCTTCAGGTGCCCTCTAACCAATTTAAATTTTGTATTTAACTCAAGAGAAAAAAAACACCAAGGAGTAACAGCAAGCATCTGAGAGACTCAGGGAGGCACATTTCGATGTACAATATGCACAACAGCTCAATTACAATATCCATGTATGGTACACATACCACAGCAAGAATTGCACCCGAGAGCCTGTAACTGAAATCTACCTATTCACCCAAGCAAATGTATACTTACATACCTAAATAAAACCTCTAATGAGCTCTCATGCTTATCCAGAAGCCCACCAACTGCACACTTGCGCAGCTTGTGTAATTCCTCTAATGGCCAAAGGAAATCCATCTGCTCTTCACCTTCCAGGTAGGTATCAGAAATATATTTAGACAATGGCTTAACCATATCAACTTCATATGTCTTCTTAAGAGGGACGGAAATAAAAGTTACCATTCCGGATGGTTTGGTAAAGAATAGCGCTGAAAGCTGGGGAGCAATTTAATTGGATAAACTTGCCCACTCTGAGAAAAAGCAAAAATAAGCAGGAGCAAACAGCAAAACCAAAGTACCACCTCCTAACTTCAAGACAAATGGGGAGACACTCTTGTAAAGCTGAAATGATAAGCTATCTTTAAGACCTACTTCCTTAACTACAATCAAATGAATGTATCAAAATAAAAGTTGTCCCATTTCACCTCTATATAAATATCAAAGTTCAAAATGTGCAACAACCACATTTTCTAATGTATACATTTGTTATGTGCCAACTATGAACTCCTTGCTTCCTGAACTGTAACAAGATTTAATAATTACTTACTTACTTACTGATTTGCCTTCTTTTTTAGACATCCTCTCAACAAGAAAATGTCTCCTTTGTAACCCTCTGTGAACCAGAATAAAACCCAAAGCATTGAGCTTAAAATGAATTCAAGTGTCCAAAAAGAATTCAGAGTGCAACATAAATAGTACCAAAATAATATATAAAAAACAAATAATCTGGGTTAAAAGTAATGGAAAAAATATACTGTCAGGTGCAATTAGGTGATGTTCAATTAGGTGGTGCTTGCTTGCTGCTTACCTGCTTACTTATAACCTGCCAACAGATTCATAACAAAAACACACATCTATACTTCCTATTCCTACACTTGCAGATCAAAAACAGTCAAGGGATATGCACCCATTAAGACTAAGGCTATAATAAGCTATAACAACTTGTAGCTACTTCAAATCTTGTCTCAAGATAACAGGACCTAGCAGTACCAATCTGAATCACAGCAATAACATCTCAATTCATCTTTTCCAGAGAACCATTTGACCACATTTCCAAGATTTCAGGCACTTCTATCCAAAACCTGAAATCAAATTTCAGTATGATTTATCTTTATCTCCCCCACACACAGGATTGTATAGATGTTAAGAAGGAAGGTTAGATGGAATATTTAGGTAACACTCACAAACAAAAATGTACAGCTCCAAAATGAATTGATTGTACTCCTCTAGAGCTATAGAATAAAGCTTAATTCAATGGACATACTAATTTTTTTCAGACAGTGGCCATCATCTTTTCTTATACTTTCTTAAATTTCAGTTGTTGCCATCATGTTGTAGGTTTTGGTTCCAAAGGGTAAAAACAGCAACAGATTTAAGAATGCTTATCCTCAGGGTTACACTCACTTTGAATACGTACTAGTTGTAGGGATCCTGATTATTTCTGAACATTGTGTACTTTTAAAGGTAATTACTCTTATTTGTAGAAATATTTTGTGTTCATAAAACTGTGCGGTACATACTGCTTCCAAGTTTTTGTTTTTTGCCTTTAATTTTAATATTTATTTTTCTGCATCATATTATACCTTTAATGGAATATCAGAAAATCCAGTGGGTACCATATTCAAGCCAGTTTATCTATCTTTCCAAGTTTATTGATCTAATAAGAGGATTTCTGCAAAATACTCTAAATCTTTACATAACACAAAATCACTGTGAAAAATACATTGTTAAAAATCAACAAAGCTATTTTCAATTATATCAACCAGTGAAAAAACTCCATATGACTACGAACTAAAAGATTCAATAATGTTCGAACCAAACCAAATTAAAAAAAAAAAAAGAAAACGAGAATAAAACTAAAAGTGCTTTTAATGAATGTGCAGCTTTATAAAAACTAACTGAACAAATATTGTAGTCGATGTCCTAGCATTATGAGACAGATGTAATGTTTTTCAAGCAGCTCCGGCTAGACGGAAAATTCTGAAATCGTGGTGGGTGTATACGTTCAATGTCACAGTGATTGTGAGTTCCTGAAAGTTTCTGGTCTCAATTGCTTTCCTGGCTCTTCCTGGAATTATTTGTATGACTCTGCTAAATCGTTGCCTTTCTGGAGTGAGTGAAAGCCGCACTTCAAGCAACCTTCCTGAGCACCACCTGCCATCCTTTCTTAGCAGCGGTTAGGAGCAAAACACTCACCTGAGCAGCACTTCCAGAGAGCTCTCGTGTTTGTCCAGCGGCCGACCTACAGCACTTTTCCGGAGCTTGCTGAGCTCTTCCGTAGCTCGTACATAATCCCCTTGTTCTTCTCCCGCCGGGTAAGTATTTGAGATGAACTTGGACAAGGGTTTCGCGAGATCTACCTCGGAAGTCTTTTTCAGTGGTACAGAAATAAAAGTCGCCATTCTAAACGTACGCCACACAAACCTAAAACAACAGTCCTCCAACTTCCTGGAAAGAAGTGGACAGGAGTAATCGTCAGGTGCTTTCGCTGCGCGAAGGCTTCTGGGAGTGGAGTGATGTGCGTGACCGGGTGCTTTCACGTTCCGATGGTGTGCATTCTGGGATATGTAGTTCTATATTTGTGGCCTATAACAGCGTTTCTCAACCTTTTAAGTATTTGCGACCCGGGTTTTCATAACAGTTTTAATCGCGCCTCCCTAACGTTTTTTGAAAGGAGCCTACTAATACCAATTTGTTCTTTTTTAATTAATGATATAGCATAGATGCATATTTTATTATACCTACTTAACTTTTATCAACATTTATCTAACTCTATATTTATTTTTCCAGTATCAGAATGTAGTTTAAGTTAATTTGTTTTGGTTTCAATAGATGTATTTTTCATATTTTCGATTCTTGTTTTCTTTTTTTCACATCTTCACGCATCCCTTTCTGTTACTTCGCGCCCCCCTGTCCCACAGATTGAGAACCACTGGCGTATAAGGATATGTGGGTGCGTTATCTTAGTTGGTTTAGCTCAAGGAGGGCCTTAAATGGAATTGCTCCCAACAAGTTGCAACTCCCACTTAGGGAAGCATGCTGCTGGAACAGATGAACTGGATCAAGTAGGTTAATGACATTTTTAAGTAAACACTCTTAACTGCAGTCAGCTGCATAGTAAGTCCAGGCATATTGGGTACAGGTTCCTTTCAATAGCAATGCACACATCATGAGACTTCTCAAAACAAAAGAGGATCTTCATACAAACAACTTTATTAATTTGGCAGTATCTTGTTTTATTATGCCAAAGTCCTGTTTAAAGAGTACAGTAGAACCTCTGGTCACGAACGTTTCCGAACATGTACAAATTAGGTTACGATCAAAAAGTTATCCAAAATTTTGCATCTGTTCACGACCACACACTCTGGTGGCGAACAAAAACACTGGTGGCCAGTTTCCCTACGCACATTCATACGCGCCAATGATTTCCCATTCTCCGTTTCCTATTTTCTTTTGTTTGCGTATACAGGACCTAACAAAGCAGCTGATGTTGCAAAATGAGTTACAATGTTAACCGAGCAGAGGCCTGAAGTGCTGGAAGAGGTGGAATAACTGTTTCTAGTGTGGTTGAACGAGAAGCAACTTGCAGGGGATATCGTAAACAAGGCGATCATATGCAAGAAAGGCAGGAAGATTCATGGCGATTTGCTGATAAAAAAATCCTTCTTCGAGTCGGGAAGGTGAGGAATTTCAAGCCAGTTGAGGATGGTTTGAAAAGTTTCGCAAGAGAAGTGGCATTTCATTTTTTTCCCTGTGCTTAAAACTCATTAAAAAAGTGTTTACAGCGAGCGGTTTGTAAGGGTCTAGCACAAACTCTTACAATGTTAGTTTCCTCTGTTGTTCAGGGTTTTCTCAGTGTTATTCAATGTTTTTACATTTAATTTACTATTACACTGTGCATTCTATGGTATAATTAACTATTTTTGTGCTTAAAAAATATATATATTTACATACAGTTCATACGGTCTGGAATGAATTAATTGTATTTACATACAATCTTATGGGGAAATTACGTTCGGGTCATGACCAAGTCGAGTCGCGTCCAGAGTTTTGGAACGAATTACGGTCGTGACAAGAGGTACCACTGTATAGCTTAGCATTTAACATCCTGTTTAAGGAGTATAGCTTAGCATTTAACATATTACACCAGCAAAGTTGATCATAAACATTGGACTTGGTGCTTCCCATTGTAACTGGATTTTTAACTTTCTAACAATCTGACATCAGCATGTGCGGACTGACAACATCACATCCTCTACATTGATCCTCAACGCAGGCACTCCACAGAAGAGTGTGCCAAGCCCTCTACTTTGTCCATTTACACCTAAATGTACATTTCCCAAAACACTTTTTATATACAATCCCATAAGTTTAGTATTATTCCTCTCATTTAACAAATTTTCCTTAATGTTATACAATTAATATTTAAATTGGGCTAAATATAACTGATAATGTTATAATTGCTAAGATGATGAAAGTCACTAATGTAATACTAAAAATAATAGTCATGTGTTAAATTCTGATTAACTTCAAAATGTACAAACATTCATTCTTAAAGGTAACTTGTCTTTTCTCAACAAGTATCAATAAGCTTATAAAAACAAGACATATGTGTGACAAGACATATACTTCATCTGTGTTGTCATATATTAATTACTGTGTGGACAATGTTACTGTCAACAAAAGGATTAAAGTTTACCCAAACAAGAAAACATGGATGAATATTGAAGTCAAATAGCTGCCTAGGGAAAGGGACCAGGCCTTTAAATTAGGGTACACCTCAGCCTACAGAGCTGCCAGAGCTAATCTCAAGAAAGGCATCAAATCTGCAAAACTTAAGTACGAACAACAGATTGAGGAGGACTTTAACTGTATCTCAGACTCACAGCGTATGTGGCAAGGCATCTGATTAAGCACAGATTACCAAAAGAAGAATGACATACAATACATGCTGGCCAATGACAATGCCAACCTAGCAGAGGAACTTAACAGTTTCTTTGCACGGTTTTTGATAAGGACAATATCCAGCCTCCAATCACAGCCTTTGGTCCTACACATACATGAGGTACAGCAGGAACTCAACAACGTAAGGAGAGCAGCAAGTCCTGATAATGTTCAAGGACGTTTGCTCAAACCACATCCAAGGACATGTGCTGCACTGCAATCCAATCTCTCTCTCTCTCTCTCTGCTCATGTGTAGTCCCAATGTACCTGAAATCCATGACCATTGTGGCTGTTCCAAATAAAACTGGATGACCTGTCTTAATGACTATCACCCAGTCACTCTCACCCCTGTTATCGCAAAATGCTTTGAACAACTAGTAATCACTCACATCAAAACCTCCATCCCAGCTGATCTAGATCAACATAATTTTGTCCACCAGGCAAACAGATTGACTGAGCACACCATCTGTGTGGCTCTGCATACTGCCCTCCTGCACCTAGAAAAGCCCACCACCTATGTTAGAATGCTTTTCGTTGACTACAGCTCGGCATTTAACACCATCATACCTAGCCAGGTGATCAAAACAGTCTGTGCACTAGGAATGGCTCCCTCCATATGCAACTGGTTACTGGATTTTCTCACCAACTGCCTCCAGTCTGTTAGGTTGGACAAAAACATATTCTCCACCCTTACCCTGAGCACTGGTGTGCCACAAGGCTGTATACAAGTCCCCTCCTCTACTCATTCTTCCCCCGTGATTGTCAACCCATCCACGAATTAAACATTATTGTTAAATTTGTGTTTGATACAACTGTCATTGGGCTTTTATTAGACAACGATGAAGCTGCATATAGGGAAGAGGTTCAGAATCTGACAGCATGGTGTGACATCAACAACCTGTTTTTAGAAACCAAAAAGACCAAAGAAGTTATTCTGGACTTTAGAACCACCAAAAAAACAATCACAGTCTGATAACAATAATGCAGGGGCTGTGGAGAGAGTTTTCAGCTTTAAGTTTCTAGGAGTCACCATCCCAGAGGACCTGTCCTGGGCTGACAGCAGCTTGGTTGTACTAGGCAAAGCATAACAAAACCTCTATTTCCTGAAGAAGCTCAGGAGAGCTAACTTCCCCAATAAGCTGCTGGTCAGCTGCTATAGATTCACTATAGGAAGCATCTTGACTACCTGCATGACAGCCAGGTGCAACAGCTGCACCAAGGCTGCTAAAGAGGTCCTGCAGTAGGTCGTAAAAACAGCAGAGGTCATCATCTGCATCGAACTGCCATCACTTGAACTTTTGACAGACTATAACTATAATTGTAATAAACAAACAATAAAACAGCGGAGAAGCCGTGGATTAAACAAAAAGGCTGTAGTTATCAGCAGGGAGATGTGAATCCCGTGGCGAAGCAAGGAAGGGAATGTAGAGACTGGAGCGACGGACGGCCTTATATAGGCAGGCAGCCAACAACGTGGGAGGCGTTGGGATGGGGGACCCAACGCCACCTCACATGGTGACCAAGTTGCAGGCTATGGACGTATATATGTACGTAAGTAGGATTCAGTTAGCGTTGGGAACCCGTGTACCAAATTTCTTGAAGATGGGCCCATAAGTAACAAAGACTGTTGAAAAGTTCAATATGGCGGCCGACAGTGGCATCATACCAC
>JANRMT010062842.1:36918636-36928857 GCA_026402145.1 Polypterus bichir lapradei
GTGCTTTGTTTCCGAAGTAGCAGAACTCATGAATATGGTTGTATATGTCACTCGCTCGCTTCTTATTGTTTCGCTGCCTTCTCAATTATATAATGCATGTTTTCTTCAGCGCTTTTTGGGGCTCTTCCTGGTTTTCTACGTACTGCGTGATTACGTGGGAGGCGTGATGATGTCAAACTCCGCCCCCACGGGTTTCAAGCTCATCTCCATTACAGTAAATGGAGAAAAACAGCTTCCAGTTATGACCATTACGCGTAGAATTTCGAAATGAAACCTGCCCAACTTTTGTAAGGAAGCTGTAAGGAATAAGCCTGCCAAATTTCAGCCTTCTACCTACACGGGAAGTTGGAGAATTAGTGATGAGTCAGTCAGTCAGTCAGTGAGTGAGTGAGGGCTTTGCCTTTTATTAGTATAGATAAAACTAATCCTTCCGTCAGCTGTGTCATTATGCAAACATTAACATTCTATTGTATTTCACTTTTAAAATATACGTTACTCATAACGCAAAGAGTGAATGAGAAAAGAATTTAATATATGATATACATCAAATGCCTTATGATTCAAAATCTATTTGTATTTAAAATACATTTCAGGGTAGTTAATGTATCACACCATTGCATACTGAGAATGGAGATTCTGCACCTTTGTCAGTTAAACATTACTTTTCATTTATATTTAATAACATTGATTTCTTTGACGCATAACTTTTTATTAACACACTCTTTTGTTGATATCTTCCTAGATGTTTCTTGCATCTTTTCCAGAGTGTTGATTCTGTAGAAAAAACGAAGTCTACGTTTTTGTTAGTTAACCCCCCTTTTGTACAGCATATTTTAATATGGAACACTACCTAGACTAGAAGCCAGTGTTTATCACCAGCTTCCTCTCTGTCCGGAAGAATATGTCTCCTTTTACTTTAAATTTAATTTAAAATTACTAAAAGAACCTCATTTTATCACAGTATGGCCAAAACTCAAAAGGAAGGCAATGTACACATTATACCAAATCTGGAGACTTTGTCCACCACCTAATCATATCATTTTTACTTTAAATTCAAAACATATACATTTATGTACACATTTATTAATTGCTTCATTCCTTCAAACAACACCACATATTTTCACACATTATCTTTAAAAAAACATATCTCTTTATTATAATAAAAAAAAATAGCCAACCCGCGGCGTATGCCGCATAATCAGGCTGGTTTTTTAATGATTTTTAAGCACAGGGAGAAAATTAACATTTGAAAAATTGGTAATGTAATAAATCAGCAAGAAAAGCAACATTGTAACAATGCATGGAACGAACCAACACACAATCGTCCGTGACTGAAAACTGGCGGACCGCCATCACGCCTTCTCCTCCCAGACGGAGGGATGGGGGTGGACAGCGTTGAGGGTGGAATGGGAGGAGAGGAGAAGGACGTCCATTCCGCTCCCTCCGTCATGCTAGTCTGCTGATTTCTCGTTCAGTATGCACTGCCTGCTCATGTGCCCCCCTCCAACTCGTCACTTGAGTCATTGTCGTCTTTGCACAGTCCAGATGCACCTGTGATTCACGTCTTCCGTGTTCCTGCAGGAGCATCTAAGAAGACGCATGTTTGTCACGCATGCGAATTGCTGTATGTAGCGTGTAAAACAGTTTGCTATGGTGCATGCGGTCGTGCGTCGTAACCGAAAACTCGGTTTTTAAAGACTGCTTACTTTATTGTGTTTTAACCTCAGTTGGTAAAGGATTGTTTTAAGGATCCCATGGGATACCCCTTGCAAACCGTTTTACATGCTGCATATGGTGATTCACCTCCGGGAGAAACATGCCTCTATGAACAGTCAACGTGGCTCAGAGGTGCATGTGGTCTCTACGACAGACGAATATAAATGACGGCGTTTTTGCCGTGTCGTCGCGTCCGAGTTGGTGGGCGTGGCTCTGCGAGTTGTCATCGTATCCAATGGTCTTGGAGTTGGTGGGCGTGGCTCCTTCCTGCGTGCGCCATAGGTGTCTTACTTGTCGGTGGCTTAGTGAATCCACGTCCCTTCCGGCGTGCTTTCCATGGGTGTCTTGCCTTAGTGAATTATACATATAGATCCTGGGACGAGCCGAAACTTTTTAGCCTGGGACAATACATGACTTTTTCAGAGAGATACTTTCACGTCCCGCGAGACGAGACTATGTGCCAAAAGGTTTAACCATTCCCAGGGCCAGAAATAAAAGACAAAGAGTAGATGACAAAGTAGAACGTTGTAAAGAATTCAAAAACGTTGGCACGATACACATGCAGAGCAGGTTAGAGATAATTAAAGTACTAAAATTCAAAAGTCTCAAGAAATGATAGTAAAGATCACATTAGCGCAAACAAATGGAAATTATTTCTCCGTGAAATAACGGAACAGCAAAAAGAGATCGAACCTTAAGTCGGAGACTTGTAGATCGTCTAATTCGTGCTGCCATCAGGAAAAAGTAGTGATTCTTCCCAATGAAGAGGCGTATCCGCAAGAATTAAAAGATTTGTTGTTTGGTGAAAGTGAAATCCACTTACGCGAACGGGAGACATGTGAAGTGGCTGGCACATAGTGCAGGCCGAGGGGGTTGGTGAGCAAATCAAGCAGGGGGCAAAGCCCCTTAGTTCTCACTTAAAATTATTTTAATGTATTTCAGTCACTGAGATCTCTTTCACATACTGCTTAACACTTAAAGTCACGTAACTGTCTTTAACACATTTAAACTCATTTCAAGTTTTATTATTACTTTTTTTATAACATCCACTATTTAAAGCTTTTATACACTCCTTGCCTTTTATGCTTAAAAAAGTACAAGCCTGAACCTTCATTTCCTACTGCCAGGTAGCAGTGATAATCACTGTGCCATAATATCACCTTTGTGTAATAATTCTTAAGATATATAACGACTCATAATACACATTCAGCACTTCGCAAAGGCATCACAGTATACTCTATCTCACACACATACACACCAGTAGTGTTTTTATTCTTTAAATAAATTTTCTCCATTTTATTTTCAAATTCTGAAAAGAACATTTTTCCTTATAAAATGATCAGGATTTATAGGAAAGATGTTTTGCGTATTTACAAACATTTATAAGCAAAAAATTGACCAAATATTACACATATCTAAAAGCTCATATCTCAGAGCTCTGGAAATTTATATCAGATATTTCTAATTTTTGTGCACAATGTATTTTCAGCAAATGCTTGAACATTCAGCACATCATTTTCAAACACGTTGAGCATTCTTTTAACACATTTAGTGACTTGCAATATTTTTCCTCAAGCATGTCACTTTATTAAACTAAAACAGCATTTTGTAGTTTTCTTCTCAGTCACACAGAGCTGATCTCCAAGTCAAGAAGACTACTTTACCAAACTGAGTCGGCAACAACAAGGAAAATATCCAATAACCAAGAAACCAGGTAGCAAGAAACTTCAGCAACAAAGTGTCCAACAAATTCAGCTCCCAGTCCCAGGCAAACCTACAAACACGCATAGACAGAGAACATACAAACACTGTACAGTCTCTTTTTATCTTAAGTCGCACTTATTCTACTGCTTGCATTCTAAAACAGGACTTTCAGCAGTATCAGCAAAAACACCTGCTATTTTAACCTGGGAACACAGTATCAGAAATAACTGTTTTAACAAATACAACATCACAAAGAACATATGCACGTGAAGCGTCCTCCACTTTTGGCAGCATCACAAAGAACATATTCTGCTTTAACAGTAATTAACTCACCTCAAAGCCCTCTTTGTCTCATCTCCGGTGGGACTCAAACATTGACAAAGAAAGATCCAGTTCCTTTCATGACTTCAGCAAATTGACGTGGTAAACAGGCTCAGCTGGCCAATGATTTGGTTGTTTCACCAAGTAGTCTACCAGCTGTTTTCTCTCTTTGATTTCATAGGGGCTTTGTCAATGAGCTAACAATTTGAAATGCAAGGTGGCCATAAGGAGCATGACCTGATCACCAGGACTGAACTCCTGGAGAGACGTGCCACTATTGTATAGGTGGGCTTGTGCTGCTTGCACTCACTTCATATTTTTTTTAACAAGGGTCTGAATCTTGTCATATCTGTCATGTAACTGCAATATAATCAACAATATTTGTGAAAGGGAGTGCCTCATTCTCCCACCCATCAGTATATGACACCATGTCATCCATCACCTTATATTGGGTTTCCACATCCTCCCTTTCTCAAGCAGGGAAAAAATACGATGTGGAGACAACTTGGGGTGGGTCCTCCCTATTCAGAGCCAGGGCCCTCAGATTTTCAGGTGGTTTATGTGCAACATCACTGTCTTTGTTAAACTAGTCCCACACTAGAATAACTGGGTATTGGAGAATTTCACATGACAACAACACTGAAAGTGCAGATGTCCCCTTGAAAAGAAATCACACACATGGTTGAGCTATACCATCGAGTTTCCCCATGAATACAGGTTAGACTGGTCCAGCCATCCCTATTAAGGAGTAAACTCCAAGATATGCAGATGGATATGCCTATGGCGTCCCGAATGATGGACTATCTTTCAGGCAGGCTGCAGTTTGTGAGACTCAAGAACTATGCTTTTTATAAAGATGAGAGTAACACTGTAGCACCACAAGGAACAGTCCGATCTCCTTTTCTCTTCACTCTGTATACCTCAGACTATAAATATAACAGCAGGTCATGTCATTTGCAGAAATTCTCATGAGATTCTGCACTTATGAGATGTATTGATAAAGGGGATGAGGCAGAGTTTATGATTCAGGTAGAAAAGTTTGTTTCTTGGCACTGTAATAAGGAAAGCAGGAGATGCAAAAAGGTTTGGGGATAGCCAACCCATATACCAAAAACAGCAAAAGAAACAAGACTGAGGTAACGAGGTTGATAAAGAAACATTTACGTGGTTGAAACAGGAAGGGGGTGGATCAGGGTGGGTGGAAGTGGAAGTGATGTCTTCAGTAGGTGGGTTCTGAAGAGGAAGATCTCATCAAGGAGGGGTGGAAGTAATGTCATCAGAGGGAGGGTTGGTGGTGACGTCATTGTTTGGTCGTTTCTTCTGCTGGTCTGCAGAGGGACAAAAGGAGAAAGGCTCAGATGATAGCATCAACCCCTGGTCTGGCTGAAAAATAACATTATTTGGGCCCATCAACCTTCTCCCAAGCTCATGTGTGTGACAGCGCAAGCAGAATTGTCTGCAATTTAACATCAGCAAAACCAAGGAACCAGTTATTCACTTTCACCACATGAAAGAGCATATATTTCTGGTTACTATTCAAGTTGGAAACAGATGTTGAAGTGGTCCACTAATACAAGTACTTGGGGGTCCACATTAATGACAGATTGGACTAGGAATACAGAGAACTGTATAACAAAGGGCAGAGCAGACTCTTTTTTCCTTAGAAGACTGCATTCCTTTAATGTGGGAAGTGACATTCTGCAACTATAACTCTGTGATGGCCAGTGTGATTTTCTGTGCTGTAGTGTGCATGGTAACATCACTTCAAGAGTGACCATTGAATCAACAGACTAACTAAAAGGGTACGCTCAGTTATTGGATGAACTCTGGACCACTTAGAGGTCATAGCAAATGAAAGGATTAAAACAAAACTGAGTGCCATTATGAAAAATGCTGAACATCACTAACACTAAGTGCTTTCAGCCAACAAATTATTCAACAGAAGTGTGTTAAGAAATGCAATTGGGGCTCCTTTGTACCAACAGCAATATGCATCCATAATGCCTCACTGGGACTGTGATAACGAAGTCAGGACTTTTCTTTCTTTTGAATTTTTCTTGCTTTATAGTCATTCCGGTGTGTGTTAAGACCAATGTGTGTATATTTATTTAATAATTTTTATTTATCTATCTATTTATGCATTTATTTATTTAAAGAGCTTCTGCAAAAAGCCAAATTCCCCCCTGTTCTATCTACTGGAACTCCACTGTTGCAGGAGCATATAATGGTGAGCAACAATAGATACTGTATGTTACTCCAGGAATCAATGAGAGCTGTCCCCTTTATTCTACTAATCACTAACTGACCTGCACATTGAAGCAAGAGAGGGTTAGCAACAGTCAAATCACAATACCTTTTTTCTTGGGCTTAACTGCAGCCTATCAGAAAATGTATGACACACCTCCCTGCACTTGAAACAGTGCACAGGTAGTGGGAATTTTTCCTTGGCCCAGATACTGTAGTTGGCTCCCTGTTGTAGCAGCTCAGATTGCTGTCCATGACGCATCCAGATTTGCATAGACCCTCAGAGGTACTCCAAGTTCTCAGTCACAGTGTCTATGTTTCTCCAGGGCTGCTTGTGAACTTGTCAGGTAAGAGATTTGGTGAGAGAATTAATGCGATAATCGAGTCACATGCAACTATCACTACCACCTTCTTGCTGGTGTTTTGGCTCTGGACATAAGCCAGTATACAAGTTTCCCCCATAGTTTGAAAACCTGGGAGCAGGCTGGCTGATCTTGGTCAAAGTGCACACTTCCTCGCCTGCAGATATGCAGTCATAATGAACCTAGTGAGTATTTTAGCCTTGAGCCGATTATAATCACCGGAGGCTTGCTCACTGTGGTCATAGTACATCCTCTGAACTTCTCGTGTTAGGAATGGGGCCAGTATATTTACCCACTCTGTATGATCCCAATGATGCTGGGACACCATACGTTCAAAGATGAGGAGATAAGAAACCACATCTTATTTAGGTCAGGGTGGTATAAGATCCTTTGAGAACTCAAATGACCTTTCCTGATGAAGAGCCACCCAGGCCGCCTGAAGAGCCTCCAATTCACCAGGCTGGGCTTGATGAGTCATTACCTTGTACTTACAATCCCCACAATTCCTCAGTCAGTGCTGCCAACACAGGAATAAAGTCCACCAGTTCTACCATCTTCAGTGTAAAATCTTGGCAACTATGCCAGTGTAACAAAAGGAAAAAATAGACCATAAAGTTTTGGGGTGCCTTTCAGTGGTCCCCGTATACTTTAAAAACAAAACAACCAAACAATTCACAGAAAAAAACACAATAATGTCTTTCCAGATGCAAGCCCTGAGCTGGACTCACTCCATGATGGCATTAGCCCCGGTTATGAAACATGCGAGGTGGAAGAGGAGTGTCCAGGTTCATTGGAACTGGAAATGACATCACTCAGCAGCCTGCCACAGATTGCTGTATCTGCAGGTACTGTTGAATGAGAGGAGGCATATTAGGTAACAGAACCAAACCTTGGCACTGAATGGTATTACAAGTAGACAGTCCCTGAAGTTGTTTTCCAAACATACGTACAGCATATGGGACAAATATTTATATATATGTTTCATTTTATGTATAGTGTTTTGTGTGTGCATATGTCTTTTTTTGTATTTTATTACTGTCACTATTCTGAGGAGACATGCAAGTTAGAATATCGTCAAGAGGTCTAAACAACGCTTTTTCTTCCTTACGGGTCAAAGGAAGGACAGTATGTCTTCGTCTATGCTCACCAACTTCTATAGGTAGACAGTAGGGTCAGCCCTCATTACTTTCCTTACATCCCGTCATAGCACATGCTAAGTTCAGGACTACAAATTATTAAAGAGGGTGGTGAAATTGGCATGAAATATTATTGGTACGCAGCACTAGTTTGTTCAGAACAGGCTTCCTCTACTAGATGGATCTAGTATACTTATTGGTAGCATCAGGGTCAAGGCAGAAACCTAACCTTAATAGACTATCATGAACTTACCAATATTTAGAAGCAATTGAATATTCTAGAATCCTCTATCATCCTACCTGTGCATGTCAAGGCCATATGAGAAAATTAAAGTTTCAAAAGACAACCAATTTAATAATAATGTAAAAAATGGCACATAAATAGCAGTCCAATTCAGTATAAGCCCATGACAGCAATGTCACCCACTATGCCAAAATATGTGTAACAGGGTGGTGTTATCTATAACCAGGCTGCTGAACATGTAGCCTGAAATCAGCAACAGATGGTTTCCAAAGAGAGAGAGATGAATGAAGGTATACAAAAATAATCATCAATAAGTAAATATTAAGAACATCACTCTCCACAATGACAGGCCACTGCAATGGGGTTGCTTTTTCACAATGAGAAGAGAGCCACTGGATGCCTTGATGACTGTTTGTCATACTAAACTTACACAGAGAAGGCTACTAACAAAACCATAGGAAGCTGAGAATAAAGACACAGACACCTACGTGCATGTATGACTGGTAGGTTTAAGCCAGAAGAAAGGTGTCAGGAGTGACCTCCCTGTGGGGTCATTCTTACTTAACTCTGGCTATATTATATGTATACAGTACTTAAATGGACCCAGCGAAGATTCTCTATTTTTTCATTGAGAGAGCAAGTAGAAGAGGTAGGTCTCTGCTGAAGATCTGTGCAACATAATGCCTGTGAACAAGAGAAGACCCAATGGAAGAAGAACAGGACACTAGAGGAAATATATTTTACAGATGGACAGAAAACACCTGGGGATTCCCAGAAAGACCTGGGGCCTCATGTATAAACGGTGCGTACACACAAAAATGTTGCGTACACCTGTTTCCACGCTCACATCACGATGCATAAAAACTAAACTTTGTGTAAAGCCATGCATATTTTCATGCCAGGTCAATCCCTTGTGTGCGCAAGTTCTCAGCTCGGTTTTGCAAACTGACAGCACCCATCGTCAAAGCAATGCTACTGTTCCTGGGTGGTTTCTCTTTATTTTTTAGATTCACATCCCTGACACAGCTTTATCAAATACACTGAAATTAACCACATATCGTTTATTTGTTTAGGGCATCTGATTGTAACCAACCTGTAATCATATAATGGTGCATGGAATGGCCAAACTATTCCAAATACTATAGCTGCTTCAGCATTGTTACTCTCAGTGCACCACTGAGTATTTTAACCCACTGTATCTTAATGTGTAACCACAGCTCTACAGCAGCTGATCAGAAACAGGATTATTGGGATACAGCATTTACACTAGCACACCCTGCCTCAGCCATGTGCACAGTCTATTTGAACTCTTCCATACAGCAAACGCTTCACAGCCTTTCCAGTAGGGACCTCGCATTTCAGAAACAGTTTCATTCAAAGAGCTCTAAAAGCACTCAATCAGTCCATCAACTGTTCCTGGTAGAACTGTTTGTACGTATAAATACAATTACCTCAATGTAAATTTGCACTACAGTTATAATATTGCACAACCAGAACCTCTTTACAAAGCGTGTATTTACATATGATGATGACTGCCTTCTAAGTCGATTCAGATTTCAACTCTCTATTGTCTTGGAGTTCTTGATATCATTTTTAGGATTAAATGCAGTAAAGTATGTTTATTACATTATACAGATAAATATTAAACTTCATTTAAATAATGTATATCTATACTAATAAACGGCAAAGCCCTCACTCACTCACTCACTCACTCACTCACTCACTCACTGACTGACTGACTGACTGACTCATCACTAATTCTCCAAGTTCCCGTGTAGGTAGAAGGCTGAAATTTGGCAGGCTCATTCCTTACAGCTTCCTTACAAAAGTTGGGCAGGTTTCATTTCGAAATTCTACGCGTAATGGTCATAACTGGAAGTTGCTTTTCTCCATTTACTGTAATGGAGTTGAGCTGGAGGGGCGGAGTTCCGTATGACATCATCACGCCTCTCACGTAATCACGCATTACGTAGAAAGCCAGGAAGAGCTACAAAACGCGCTTTAGAAAACATGCATTATATAATTAAGAAGGCAGCGAAACAATTAGAAGCGAGCGAGTGACATATAAAACCATATTCAGCGGCTCACGTGAACTGACGCAGTGCGCAGACAAAAAGTAACAGTTCCAAAGAGTGCTGAACAAAAACCTAATTACACTGCTACGCTCGAATATATAAACCACACGCAGTGGCGCGATGGTAAAGCATTCGTCTGTAGCGCCCACGTCCGAGGTTCGATTCCCGAGAGGGGAAGCACTAAGTATGTACGCGCGCTTCTCGATTTATTTTAACCTCGCATCCCCTTAGTTTGAGACGTATGAAAACGCATGCGGTTAACGCAGAAAGACAGATCACCTATTCACCTATTGAAGCTTCATGAATAATGGATACTTTATTCGCGATCAATGATTGTTTTGGTAAAGCCATACTCAGTGTATTCATTAGATGAACGGTAAAAAAGTAAGAGCGAGGGGACGGTAACTTACTGAAGCACA
>JANRMT010062842.1:36954859-37025843 GCA_026402145.1 Polypterus bichir lapradei
TACTTCGAGCACCCCTAGGGGGGCCCGCCCCATAGATTGAGAACCACTGCTTTAAAATACTGCTTATGGTTTACAAAGCCTTAAATAATCTCTCTCCATCTTATATTTTGGAATGTCTGACACCTTACATTCCAAATCTTAACCTTAGATCTTCAGATGAGTGTCTGCTTAGAATTCCAAGAGCTAAACTTAAAAGATGTGGTGAGGTGGCCTTCTGCTGTTATGCACCTAAAGTCTGGAATAGCCTGCCAATAGGAATTTGCCAGGCTAATGTGGTGGAGCACTTTAAAAAACTGCTAAAAAAGCATTTTAAGACGGAGAGGCTTCTATCTGTGGCACCTCTGCAAGAGAACCACCTCTTTCAACCTTCGCAAACATATGCAGTTTTTAATATCTGGAAAAAATTTGGAATTAACTTGCTTAGAGATCTTTATATAGACAATGTCCTATGAACAATTACATTCCAAATTTAACAGTCCAACTACACATTTTTTTCACTATCTTCAAATCAGGAACTTTGTTAAACAGAACCTTCCAGATTTTCCTCATCTTGCACCCACATCCATGCTGGAAAAAAAATATTGCTCAATCTCAAGGACTTAGACACCATCTCTACAATATATAAAATCATTTTACAATCCCTCCCTTTCAAAGATCCAAGAGGTCTCTGGGAAAAAGATCTCTCAATTAATATATCAGAAAAGGAGTGGAAAGTAGCAATGCAGAGAATTCACTTGAGCTCCATATGTGCAAAGCATACAATCATACAACTCAAAATTATATATCGAGCACATCTGTCTTGACTAAAACTCTCCAAAATGTTTCCAGGGCAAGATCCAACCCGCGAACGCTGCAAACTAGTTCCAGCCTCACTGGGTCACATGTTCTGGGCCTGCACCAAATTAACATCATTCTGGACAAAAATTTTTAATTACCTTTCAGACAGCCTTGGGGTCACAATCCCTCCTAACCCATTAACAGCTGTGTTTGGGGTTCTTCCAGATGGGCTTAAAGTGGAGAAGGACAAACAAACTGTGATTGCATTCACTACACGTTTGGCACGCAGACGTATCCTGATAAACTGGAAGAACCCTAACTCTCCTCTTTTAAGTCAGTGGGAAACTGATGTGTTATACTATTTGAAATTGGAAAAAATCAAATACTCAGAGGATCCGTACAGACTTTTTTCAAAACATGGCAGGATCTAATCAGTAATATTTTAAAATAATCTCATAAAGCACAGATAATCTATTAATTTAGGTATGTTTACAGGTCTTAAATTTCATGCTGTTTGGCTTGCTCTCTCTCTCTCAGGGGTGGGGATCGATTTGTTCTTAACTCAATTTTTCTTTATGTAAAACTTGATTGATTTGTATGGAATGTAATAAAATTAATTTAAATAAAAAAAAAACTGCTAAAAACACATTACTTTAACATGGTTTTCTCATAACTCCATTTTAGTTTAATCCTGATGCTCTGTATATTCAATTAATTATCATTACTATTCATGGTGGCTCCAAAATCCATACTAGCTCCTGCTCTCTCTTCTGTTCTTTTTCCGGTTTTCTGTGGTGGCGACCTGCGCCACCACCACCTAATCAAAGCACCATGATGTCTCTACATTGATGGATTAAAGGCCAGAAGTCCACATGACCGTCATCATTAAGTTCTTCCATGAGAACCCTGAATACAACGAAGACTGATCATTTATTTTAGGTAGAATACCTAGAGGGGGCTGGGCGGTCTCATGGCCTGGAACCCTTGCAGATTTTATTTTTTCTCCAGCCGTCTGGAGTTTTTTTTTTTTTTGTTTTTTTCTGTCCTCCCTGGCCATTGGACCTTACTTTTATTCTATGTTAATTAGTGTTCTCTTATTTTAATTCTTACTTTGTCTTTTTTTCTCTTTCTTCATGATGTAAAGCACTTTGAGCTACATTATTTGTATGAAAACGTGCTCTATAAATAACTGTTGTTGTTGTTGGACCAGCAACTGTGAGAGCGCTTTTGTGGACTCATCATTCCCAGTTTTGTGCAATCCAGAATTTTTGAAGAAATTTATCCCCCCAACAGGATGACATGCCAAAGAGTGTCACAAAGTGCGATCGCTGCGTCTGTGGAAGACAGCGTATCTGTTGCCGGGGCAACTGCATGATCCCATCGCTGTAGCAGCTCTCTGCAAAAACAAATCCGAAAAGATCGCGGTTGCATTATGAGCATCTGCCGTTGACGAATGATACAAGGAACATTGTAACTGCAGAGAACAGTATTACTTGCCCACTAACCTGGTCATGACCCTGCCTGATTGCTGTGTTGGTGAATAGGAGAGTGGTACATCCCGCTACAATAAATAACCATGCTGTTCTTGTTTCAAGCTGAATAAACTTGGTTTTGCTAAAGTACTGACACTCAGCTTTGTGTTTTGGGGTGCAAGACAGCAACTCACAAGTCACAATATATGTATATTGTGACGTGTGAGTTGCTGTCTTGCACCCCAAATAAAGAGTCGTCACATCTAATAAAGAGTCGTCACTGAAAAAAGGTAGCTAAAACTGGGTCCCAAGGCTAAAAAGGTCAAAAGCCATTGGTAATGAGGGATGAAAATTCAGGAGACAGAACAATTACCTGATGGGACCCTGTCTGACTGAAGCCCACCCTGCTGCACTTTCTAATGACTGCTTCTTAGAATGTCAGAGATCCAGAGATATGCGGCACAGTCCAGGTTCATACAGAAAACTTTAATATAAAGAAGCTGTGATTGTGTATGATTATGTAAATGCTGTAGTAAAATCCACAAGCAGAATCCTGGCATAATTACCTGGTGATTCTAAATGCAAACAAATGTAATGCAAAGGCTTGTTAACAGTGTCTCCAATTTTTTCTCAAATTAAACCCTCAGATATTAGCTAAATGCCTTCAGAAATTCCTTTAGGTTATTTGACTGCTCCAAATGTAGACAAAAAAATTGCTAAACTTGAAGGCAGCATTTTCTGATCATATCCAGGTGTGAAAGATCAGCAGCCATTGGGCTCAATGCAATATTTTCTACTGAGGTGTTTGAATCAAAAACTACTGCTCCACAGAAAGGCACCACAACTTTTGACATGTTCATAACTACCCTCTGTGACCAGAGAGGTGCTATCCCAATGCTTATACAAGTATCCAGAGCAAAGGATTGTCAGCCACAGTCATAGTGAAAAAAGGTGAAAAGAACGGCACAGCAACAACATATTGAGCTTGAAAAAAGATATCAAGCACTATCTGTACCTCCCACTTTGAATAATGCCTGCTTACAGCAACACACTTCGTCAGTGTTTGCTTTTTATCACAAGGCTGAAAAATCTCATGGCCTGCTCAACCCAGGGATTCTCCTTCTTGAACTTGCTGCCCTATACTGAACTATACTTGGCTTGGTCAAGACTGATCATGCTACACAGTTCTCAGATTACTATCTCCTAAATTCTTTGAACCTAATTATTATAGATTCAATCGTCAAGTGTGAAAAAAATAAGCAAATTAACACTTTTCATTCCTGGAGCTACCATTTGTGACATTACCAAGAAAATTCCACAGATGCTGCATAAACATTTGTCTGCTAAAAAAATGGTTGTTCATATAGGTTTTAACTAGATCTAAAACAGCGGTCTGGTGTTCTGAAGCCAGATTTCTATCCCCTCCTGTACTACTTGAGGGTCTCTTCAGCACAACTCTTGGGCTCTGGTCCTACTCTCATGGTAGACAGCAGCATCACACACATTAGCAGGTTGCAGGGTCTACATTCATGGCTTGTCACACTACCTAGGCAACACGTAAAGTACACTTAAAAAAAATATAATCTGTTCTGAAAGAACAGAAATGTATTTCGAGCATTGAATAGGGTTCATCGTGGCTTTGCCAGAACATGAATGCTCACAGTGAACACACTCCAGTTTGTTTTTCATCCACCTCCACAGTTAGCCAGAAACAATAAGCAGTGCAGCTTGTGGTCTCCTTTGGGATCAGTTGTTGCTGTGCTAAAGTAAACAGAGAAACTGAATGAGTTTATGTCACCATTGCCACTGCAGTTTTAAAGGGGTAAATAATATATAGAGAAGTGTTTCTTAAAGTAGTTAAAAGTCCATACATTGCTGTTGTAAGGGTTTGTGTTGAGTATTAATTTACAATATATTACTGACTAATTTTTTTTAAATTATTTTATTAATGCCTCTCATAAGAATGGAGGAGATTTATGATGTGCACTTCCATTGCTAAAATGGAAAAAATGTGTGTTTCAGGGTGGTATTGTTGCCAGTCCATTCTGAAGCACATTTCATGGTAAGCAAATTTCTGAAAGCAAATTTTCTGCATTTGGAGTTCAGACACATAGCCCTGCTGGGTGCCAGGGGTGCCACCCCGAGGAGCTTACAAAGTACCTGGGGACATATTCTTTCAGTATAGCCCGGAAGTACGAGGTAATCACAAGGACGGAAACCCCGAAATACTTCCGGGCTGAAGAAAATCTCCGTTCTTTCTTAGACCCGGAAGTGCCAACCAGTCATGTGGTCAGAAGGACAGAAGCAATTCTGGGTCAAAAAAATTTAAAGGACGGATGGGAACTCAGCAGTGAGCCAGAGTTGTGAGGGAGTGTGACGGAGCTGCTGGAAGGAGAATTGGAGTATTGTGGTTATTGTATTGATTTATTATTTGTTTATTTGTGTATGGTGGCTGTAATACTTAAAAGGCACTTTAAAGAAAGAAGAATAAATAAAAGAATACTTCTTAGTGCTTTTACCCAGTGTCAGCATCTGTCTGTTGGGTCTAATGGGGCAACAGCGACCCCTGGTGTTCACAAGAGCATTGTACAGAGAGCATTGAAACCACACACTGTCCAGAAAAAGCTATTGAGTCTGAGGCAAAATTGACAACAACTCTTCAAGTTTAGAATTGAATTGCTCTAAAGTGAAAAAATATACAGACAAGTGTTATAAAAGACAACATACCGAAAAAGGTTTGGGGATGGCCACCCTCTATACTGCAAGCTATGCAGAAATAAAGAAAACAAACAAAAAAAATGGATAACAGATTAATAACTGAGCTTAAATATGGTGGAAAGAAGAAGGAGGTGGAGTCAAGATGGCCGAAACAGGAACTGATGTGGCGGTACGATGGATTCTGGGTATGGGAAATGACATTGTCATAGTTGGCCAGAAGTGACGTCAACAGTGGGTAGACCAGTGGTGATGTCATCAAGAGGCCAGTTCTTTGGGTGAACTGAAGATAACAAGAGGAGAGAGGATTACGTGAGAGTCCCAACCCCTGGTCTGATTGATTAATATCAGTATTTGAACCTGCAAACCGTCCCCCATGTGTGCATGTGTGACACTAGATATAATGCATAATTCAAACACAAGACTCCAGTGCTGTCTAGTAGTAACCTGCAAATAATTACAAAAACTATTTTGTACATACCTGTTCTTTCTGCACCAGAACTCTCTATTCCTTTGAAACAAATGCATCAAATTGTTGTCTTGTTTTCGTTTAAGTGATAGAGGCACATGTAAGACTATATTGGAGGCTTTTTCAAATGTAGCCCCACAAGGAAGTCATTGTTAGCAGTGGATAAAGATCAAGATGCTGCAAAGTGCTGTCTTTGCAATGAAAAACAAAATGCATTGTGTTTGAGGCCTACCTGATATTGATCTGCTGTCTGTTTTTTGAATTACTGAGGTTACCTTTAATGGAGCAAATAGTACTGGACCTTTCATGCCTAGTCACTGACTCGTGCCACATAGACTTCACTTGGAGAAGCTTGAACCTTAAACGCAAACATGCAATTAAAAAAGTGTCAAGAATAAAGGGATGTAACCTTCAAGCTCCATCACTAAACTAGAACGTTCAGGTTGCACATGCACACACATACTGTACACAAGCATAAAACAACAGGGCTTGGAGAGCCAGCCTCTTCATCCACAAACAGACTGGCAGCACTCATTACTAAGACAAATTCATCCATCCATCCATCCATTATCCAACCCGTTATATCCTAACACAGGGTCATAGGGGTCTACTGGAGCCAATACCAGTCAACACAGGGTGCAAGGCAGGAACAAATTCAGATATCAAAAAAGCAATATTTTTCTGGATAAGAAGTTGCATTGAGCACATAATGGAAAAATGGAAAAAAAAGCTTATGAAGGCAAATTTGAGGGTTGTTATAAATATTTTAAAAATACGTTAAATTACTGAGGGAAGCTTATTATTTATTTTGCACAACATCTGGAGGTGTTGTGCCACACTGGCTTTTAATGGGGAAATTCCATTGTTCTCCACTATCAAGTTTCTAAAGCTGATGCAATGTCACATTATTCAGCTTTTATTCAGGAGGCATGTCAAACTTCCAGTTACAGTTGCTTGTCCATTTCTGTGACAGCAATAGCATGCTGCCTGACAGAGCCAGCATTGTATGAAGGGTTATCGGCTACAGTGAGTTTGGCTGCAATTTCATCCCTTTGTTTCTTTTTTCCATTCTGTCATGGAACATGAGACATCAGACAGACAAGCTTCCCTTCTGATTGTGAGGTTCGAAACTCCCACATTCCTTACTCCTAGTCACTGCATTAGAAAAATTGTACTTCTGGAGCAGCATTTATTGTTGTCAGCTCTCATATACATAGATCCCATCCCAATGATTCAATTAAAGAAAAAAAATCTAACTGTTCAGTTTTTTCGGGACAAGTTGCGGACAAGTTGGTCTGAGTTGTTGGCCATGTCATGTTACATGAATGACTTCACAGGATCATGCCGCTAACTTCCTCCAGCTCGATAGGATTATGTAAATGAAGGCTACTACTGAAAAATTGCTGGAAAAGCCATCTAATGTGTCATGGTCTTAAGACTCAACACATTTATTATTAAGCTTGTTCACTTTCAAAGGAAATTACTAATATTGTTAACCAATTACTGTGAGAGAAGACATGCAGGTGGTGGGTGTAACAGAGCAAGATGCAGAACACCAGAAAATGTGGAAGAAGATGATCTGCTGTGGCAACCCCTAACAGAAGTAGCCGAAAGAAAAAGAAGAAGTTAACCAATTACTGCAATAGGGAATTTTTTCGTAATTGTCATAAAACAGCTATTGTTAAGCCACTAGTTTAGCCTTGACCCCTCTGTGTTAAGTAATTGGAAGATGATTTCCAGTAACTCTTTTCTTGATACAATAATTTAGAAAGAAGTGGCTACTAAGTTAAGTAAATAAAGAGTCATGTAATCTATCCATCCCAGTCCTTCAAGATCAGAACATGTCTTTTGATACTGATGATCGTAATATTTTACTTAATCAATTGCAAAACTTGGCTGGCCTCTCTGATTCTGTCCTAGACTGGTTCTAGGCATATTTTTGTGGTTCTAAGTATTTTGTTGCAATGGCCAGCCTATTCTTCTAAGCATTATGTAGGGTCTTCCATGGCTTGATTTCTGGTCTCCCCATTGTTCAATCTATATTTGCTACTGTTTGCTTTCATTATTCATAGTGTTGTGATTCTAAGTATTAATTCATTAGATATAATATTTGTGAAACATGTTTTGCACAGGGTGAACATTTTACACTGTTATTTTTTTACATTTCTTAGATAATATCATTCTGTGCCTAGAATATGCAAGTAAGAATTTCACTGTACTCTCGACACATGACAGTGCTGACACTATAAACCTATTTTAGAAACTGTTTCTTAAGCAGCCACGTTGTTTATGGCTACAGCACTCATTGTGAGTCAAATGTTTTAAAGATGATGCTGGGTGTAACGTCACAGTTGCATAAGCTGTTTAAGGTACAGATTCCATTATTGTGGTGTTCAAGTGTTTCCATAAATTCAAAACAAATGACATGCATTCTTCATTTATTTGAGGTACTGTATAAAAAATATGAGACATGAATACATCAAATGTTTGGGCTTTCTCGGGAAGACTTCATTTAATTGACTGAGGCAAAGATGAAACAACTGAGCTCTTCTTTGTGAGGTTTCCTGCGAGGTGACCAAATGAATGATTACCCACTTCTCATCCACTATCTTTTATATCCTGATAATAAGAAATAAACACTTTACATGTACATTTAGAGGGACCTTCTTTTCCCTTATTCCAGGCTAGTAATATTATGAGACAACCGCACATGCCACAGCCTGAGCGTTTTTCCTAGAGACCCAAATAAATACAAAGGATTTATTAATCTATACCAGTTAATATTTCACCAGCAGTCACTCACTTATGCTACTGAAAGGTCAAAGATTGCTTTCATAATATCTCTTCTTGTTGATAAGCCTCTGGAAAGGGCGCCAGCTCTATATGATGTCAGCCATTCTTGTTTTAATGTACAAACATTTGTCAAATCCCTTGGGGACTATATTATTACATTTTAAACATAAGCTACAGAAATTGTTTGGGATGAATCTGCCTTGGTGTCATTATTTATGATCAGTCTGTCTGAAAAAATAAAAAATGTTCTGGCCATTCAAAAGGAGGGAGATAATGTTAATGAGGTTATTATATAGTACTCTACTCTAATTGGGAACCAATGTTTTTGAAAGGAAAAAGCAGAAAAGGGTCTGTTAAGCCAATTGTTCCAAGCTCTTCTTCAGATGTAAAAGAACTCAATGAGCCCATGGAGTTAGGAAAACAGCCATTACTTTAAAAAAAATAATAAACACAAGCTATTACAAGGTTTGTGTTTTTATTGTGGAGATTCAGGACACATGGTTGCCTTTTTTTCCTAAATTGATGGGAAACTGAAATAGTCATGTAATTTTAGACGTGGCAGGGTGGTAATTGTATTCACCTCCTTAATGAAAATGCTTTTAGCTTACTGGTGGCAGTAGATTTGTATGACTTATCTGCCTTATTGGACTTGGGTGCTGCTGAAGACGTTATTTTTCACATCTTCTTTTACAATTAGGCTTTAATCTCATTGCTTAAAATATACTGTGGTAGGGGGTTGTACCATGTTAGCCATTAAGGATGCAATGAGAAATCAAGCAAAATGACACCTTTTATTGGCTTACTAAAAAGATTACAATTTGCCAGCTTTCGAGGCAACTCAGGCCCGTTCTGGCCTTGAGCTGCCTCGAAAGCTGGCAAATTGTAATCTTTTTAGTTAGCCAATAAAATGTTTTGCTTGACTTCTTTTAAAATATACAGTAAAATTAAATCGTAATTCCATATATGGAGGTCCTATTGACAGCAGATTAATGGAATTTATCTCTCCGTATTCCACTCTTAGAGATGGGAATTTTTATGTAGAAGAAGTGATCTTTTTTAAAAATAAAAGCCCAGTTCTAAAAAAGATATTAGGTTACCTAAAACCTAAGAAAGAGTCCTCAAATAAACCAGAAATCAAAAAATCAAAAAGGAAATAATCCTTCAAGAATTCTTTACAAAAATGTGCTTAATAATTGTTTTATTGTTTTTGCAGCGAAATCCTCCCAAACCAGTATTAAGATTCGACAGATGTTTTCAGTAAGCAAAGGGTTCTGAATTTACCATTTTGAAGGGTTTATGATTGTACCATTTAGTTGTTTCCATATGCCTCTTTGCCTAAATGAAATATAGATGTCATATATAGAAGAAAATCAAAGGCCAAGAACAAGTACATTAAAGAAAACTTCTAGCAGCTCTGTTTGTGTAAGATTTTTTCCAATGTTTATGTCAAAAAGAAGGAAGGGAACATGTGCGAATGTATCAGCTGCAGGGAATTTATTAAGATAAACTGTACTGTCACAATGGAAAGGGGGCAAGTCAAAAAGTAAAATTTTACCAGGTGAAGGGGATGGAATAGAAAATAAGAATCTGAAATCAAAAGCAAGGAAGGCTGAGAGAACTAGCAACTAGCAACCAATACACATAAACACAGGCAAAGTACTAAGTTTCCTAAATCATAATGAATCACTTGTCAATTGCACCAAGGTATAAGTAACAAATTCCAAAAAAAAAAACTTGGACACAGAAAATAGTGGTGACCCAGTGATATCAGGTGCTGTGGGTTCTGGTTGCCATACAGTAACACCAGGGTGTTGTTACTGACAACAGCATGGCCACAACCATCTAAAAACACATAAAATGGTGGTACCATGCTGGAAAACAGTAACCAAAATGGTGGTGTGATAACATTATAATAATGATAATTCAAAATTATAACATCCTGAAAAAGAAAAAAAATATATGCAGACTTGTGTTCTGTATGGTCATAAAACTCTACATCATAAAAACAACCCACTTGCACTAATCACAGCCTTATTAAGTGAAATAGCAGGGGCTACTATCTTTATCAAACATGATGTGTTTGCATATTCAAATTAAAGCATATTTCATAATATCATATAGTTTAACCAATGCACTTACATTGACTTCTTTGGCTAAAACCTTTATCCAAGGTGACTTACAATTGGTTACATTTCTTTAGTTTTTCCAATGGGAGCACAGTCAAGTGACTTGGTCATAGTCACACATTGTCAGTACCAATACCAATCCTTTGGCATTTAATAATTCCTCTTTGTGTTAATTGATTTATTAAACCATTCAGTATTATTTCCAATAAATAATTTTAATAAATTATTTAGGTTTTTCAGGGCACACAGTCTTCCTTTCATTTTCAGAACAAACCACACCAAAAACAACCAGTAGAACAAGAAAATATCCAACTAGACGCATGTTTTGTGGCTATTATTGGATGAGATAATGAAGAAACAGACAATCGAATGTTCATTATTACTAAGGGTTGTCCCACTGCTTTTTGGACACTCGCCTAATTAAGGAAGAATTGAAATAACCAAGAACTCTGCAGTCAATCAAAGATTGGTTAGAAATATTAGTAAACCCTGGTACTAACTCATCAGTATAGTGTCTGGGTGGAAAAACAGTAAAGCTGTCTTTGCCAGAAGCTTTACAACAGTTTGGTCTCCAGAAGAACAAATATATTTTATTTTCAGTGATAAGAATGGGGAGGGAAGAATTAGAATGAAAGAGAGATATGTCAGGTGGAGCAAGGCCATAACTAGGGTCCTTTGTGGTGGAGGGTTGCTCCTCAAACCTGCAGCAAAGCTGTTCACCTGATTGGGATCAGTCAGGGGTAGAGGGGATTTGAATTTATAAAGAGCAATCACCTCTAGTCCTTTCCAAACACGGCAACGATCACTGTCAGAACAATACTAGCTTGATCTTGTATTTGCATTTAACGCCTATAACTACCCTATCTAGCTATTTTTATACACCCTTATCACCATTTTTGAAACCTTCCTCTTTAGTCATGTAATGTTTTCAGGACATTGGATAATTGGCTTTCACTTCTTTTAATAAATAAGGCAGTAACAATACTGTAGTATTTTTTTTTGTTGTTCAGTTTTCTTGCCAGACACTAATGTGAGATGTAACTGTGTCCACATAAGCTGGTAAACCTGCAAAGAATTCTCCGAAAGCATCCCAGAGTGTTGAGTCCAAGACATTCTGTAGTCTCTTCTTTTTTCATAGTCTCACTAGTCCAATTACACATCATTTCATTTCTGTCTGTAAGAAGGCAAAAAACAGGTCATGGTATGGTCCCTGTCACCCAAGGTGTCCATGGAAAATTGTGGTATCTAGCATAGTATTAAAGCAGTGCTCCAAAGCTGTTCCTCTCAAAAAGAACATCTCACAAACTGCTTGTATTAGGGGAGTACAGATGTGGAATGATTAAAGTCACCCAATATAATAACTGTGGAGTTTCTGGGTATGTATTCCCAGCAGCTGAGGAGGAACATAAACTCTTTCAGCAAATGAATTTGTTTTAACAAATCATTAAAAATCCAAAATCAAGCAAGCACATTATTTACAACACTGTGACACTGATAAACCACAAACTGTCAATATAAAACACATTCCATTTCTTTACCTTAAATAAAAAATCTGCAACACTGGCCAGGATAAGAAAAAAAAAACTGTACCCAGGCTCACCTTTTTGAAGTGAGTTGACATGGACAGGCTGGTTGGATTGTGGCCCTGCCTTTCTCGCCCTTTCAGCATGCCTCACACCCACTTTTGTTATGTGTGACTCCTAATAATAAAACGTAGAAATTAGTCAGTCCAAGAGCTTAAAGTAATTAAATCTCCTCCATTTTACTGCAAAGTTATGAAATGTTTGAAAGAAACACACGTGGGAGGAGGTGTGCAAAACAGAGAATAGTCCAAGCACTGTGACTACTCTTTCCTCCTTCCATGCTGGCAGCTCTCTGGCCATATCTCACCCCTGTTCCTATACCATTGTACTGTGAGACTCCAGTACACACCACTAACCAAGTGTTATGCTATGGTGGAGCCAGATTTGTAACAAAGAATTCCTTCGGTTAAGACAGGAAACAAAAAAAAGAGAAACCCAATTTAGCATCATACATTGTATATTCAAAAGATTGCAGCTGGTATAATTATTTTATAAGTTAAAAAATAAACAAAATTTACAAACATTATTTACAAAAATATCAGAGACATCTTGACACCTTCTTTGGAGTACAACATTGGCCTTGGAACCATATTTCTTAATCAAGGGTAGTCTATGTCCTATTCTAGAGTTGTCCTGTAAAAGAGCCCCAGGGCAGGGATAAAGACCCTCACAACTTCTTGCTCAATCACCGTTGGATACTGACAGATACTGAGGGCCACATCGATACAACTACCAATTATAAGCAGAAAAAACTTAAACCTAGGTCCTTGCTGCTGTTGTCTCCAAATTCATGAATTATTCAGCATTTTTAGTTTTTTAATAGATGTTGCATTCTGTTCTCGATCAGTCCTGCCTAGTGATTTTGTCATTCTAACAGAAAACCTCTGTGCTTTGGTGAGGAATGTCAGAAATACCTTTAAGGATATGATTCAGAGGAATTATGTTGGTGATGCCAGGAACAAAATCTTTCAGTTTAGCTACTACTTCACCATCATAGGCTTGTACCATATCCACAAATGTGCCTTTGTCACATCAGTTATTACCTGGTTGGTTTCACGGTCACTTCTACTCTTAGTGATAAACAAAATCTACTGTGTGCTATGACTAGGATTACCAGAGCACACAAATCCCAAAAACACTTCCAAAAATGCCTGCTAAGGGGGGACACAGATCAAAATTCATATATATGGGACACTGCTCAGAAAGGACAGGATATAAAAGAAGGAAACTGCAGGAGACTACATCAGAGAAAAGGGTGATTCAGAGATTCTACATGTTGTTAGTCTGCATCCTATCTGCATTTTGTGCAAGGACACAACAACGAGAAGTAAAAACTGAAAAGTTAATGTGGAAAATAGATCACTCAATAAATCCTGGACTCCTAAGTATTTTTCACTGAGGTTAGAGGTGAAACAGTCTGTTTGTTATGCAAAGAGCACATCGCTGCATTTAAAGATTACAACTTAAGCCATTACTTCAGGACCAAACACACCAAATAATACAGACATTTATCTGAAGAGGAGAAGGTGAAGACTGAGGAGGAATTTTTAGCTAAACAGCAAAAACAGCAGTTTTTTTTACAAAGCTTAATACATCAAAGGAAGGAACAGTAAAACCAGCTACATATTACTTTACAAAATTGCCAAAAGATGCAAACCATTTCCTGACAGAGAATTTGTTAAAAAGTGCTTATTGGAGTTGGTGGCAATCCTCTGCACAGAGAAGAAGGATGCATTTGAATTGTCCCTCTCATGGCAAATGGTTACAAGAAGGATTGAAGAAATTGTGGAGAATCTGGTACTACAGCTGAAACACATTGTAGAAAATGTTGACTTCTTCTACTTGGCTTTGGATGAGATCTGTGATGTTCGTGAAACAGCACATCTGCTGATTTTTGTGAAAGGAAAAACAAATGACTTTGAAATGACAGAGGAACTGCAGGATTCTATGCAATTAGTGAAAGGGACACCAACTGGTAAGGACATATTTACTGAAGTCAGTATGTACAATCAAAAGTTAAGACTGCAGTGGGAAATGTTAGATGGTGTGACAACTGATGGTTCTCCTAATTTGACAGGTAAAATTGTTTGATTTTTAAAAAAGATGCAGGAAAAAGTGGCTGAGATTAACCCAACGAAAAACTTATATTTTTACATTATATTATTCACCAAGTAGTGTTATGTAAATCAGTGCTAAAAATTAATCATGTAATTGATATTGTAATAAATACTGTAAATTTTATCAGGGCTAGAACATTAAATCACAGTCAGTTTGTTACAATGTTGGAGGAACATGAGACTGATCACACTGATCTGGGCTATCATGCAGCTGTCAGGTAGCTAAGCTTGGGCAATGTGCTCAAACAGGTCTGGGATCTGAAATCAGTGATTCATGAGTTTTGTCAAATGAAAGGAAAACCCATCCCTAAACTAAGCAGCGCTTAAGTGGCTATCAGATTTAGCATTTGCTGTTGATGTGCCTGCTCTTATGAATGAACTGAATATCAAATTGCAAGGCATAGGTCTTTTTGCACATTATATGCATAATCTAGTCAAGGCCTTCAAGCGGAAGCTGCTGCTTCTCTCTCAATAAGCAGAGTGTGTGGTCTATATTAATTTTATCATGGTGATAGAAGAAGTATAACATGTTTACTGTAATATAACAGTTGACAGAATGTGATCAGCCCTGCTCAACAAGCTGGTGTTCTTATGTGGCCCCCCCATAAAAAATAGTTGCCCACCCCAGTGTAGAGTGTAGTTATCAACTATGCCACTAGGTATTGCCTACAGTCTTGCTAATCAGTTCCACAAGTGATGATTAAGATGCATGTTTCAGACATTTATTCTACAGTTATTTGTGTGACTTTGGTGATTTTTTTTCTTCAAGTCGAAAAAAGCATGTTAACTCATATTGAGCATCAGGACATGGATTATCATGTTTTTCTACATTGACAGACTTGTTAATAAAGAGTTTCCCCTTGAATTGACTGTTAATCAGCAAAATTACATTAAACTGCTGAGGCATCTGTGGGTAATCATCAGATAAAAACCATCTGGAGCAAGGGTATATGCAAAACTGTATTTTGCACCATTACATGCCTTACTCTGCTTATTTTGAAGTGTGTGTGTAAATTCATAAGCATTTATTCAAGTCTTAATTTTCCTGTTTTTATTACAGCGCACTTGCGTATACTGCTGCAACATGACAGTATGCTTACCACTTTGTTTAAAGAGTTTTTGACCAAAAAAAGTGGTTGTTTCTTCACACCTTCCGTATTTGCCAAATCTTGCTTCCTTTCATTTTTTTTGTTCCCGAAACTAAAACTGAGACTGAGAGGATGGACAATTTGCTACAATGTTAGAAACAGAAGAAGTGTTAGGATGAACGAATTGCATCTCAAGGGCAGTATTTTGGCGGTGACAAAAAGGGGATTGGTGTATAATAAATTTTTTTTTTTTAGAACTCGGAGAATTTTTGGCCTTTTTTCTCGTAGATATTTGGATTTGTGTTTTGTTAGTTAGAAAAGTTACAGGCTTCTTTAGGATTTGTCAGAATCAAAAATAGACACAGCTACTTCCTATATAAAATAACTATTTGATATTTTACATGTTTTTTACAAATACCCCAAATGCCACAATGCTCTTCATCAAAACAGTCTTAACTGTGGTACTCTAACTTATGCTTTTCCAGTGGAGGAGTATGACCCCTTAATAGCTGGAGCATACTCTTTTTCCCCTTTTGAAAATGGTCTGCTGGTCTTAAGGCACTGTATACACAGAACTGAAAGATGTGTTAACCAAAATACCCCCATAATACACTCAATGATTTCAGCAATTCCCATCAGATCCCAACTGCCCCCTGTGAATTAGCTTTCTTATTAAAGCAGCAAACTCAGTCATATCCAACCCCATCCTGTACCTGTGTCACTGCCCTTCAGAAGGAGGGGGCATCCATTAAGTTTAGGAGTTCCTCAAATCACTCACTCCACTTCTAGATGATATGCCCTGTTGAGTTGTTGAGAGGTTTGCTAGACCCTCTTTTAGGAAAGCCTGTTCCATCAAAGGGCAAACCCTGGACACAATGGAAACTGCTGTGGAAAAGAGGATGATGGGAAAATTGGATGCCATCATGAAAAATCCCCTCCATCCTGTCCAGGAGGCACTTTCCTGGAGCACTTTTAGCCACAGGCTCATTCCACCATGGTGTGCTAAAAGGCACCGCTAGGTGTCTTTTCTATCCACTGCTATCAGGCAAATCAATGCTTCCACCTGATGTACTTAGTAAGTTCAATTTGATTGATTGATTGATTGGCTGTATTATCTGTCCTGTAAGTCTGTAATCTTTGTTGTTATGTTTCTTTTGCTGAATGTATTTGAATTTCCCCAGAGTATTAATAAAGTTAAAAATCTGAAAGCATTTGAACATTTTGTTTGTTATTCACGATCAATGACTACCATATAAATCCAATAACAATTCACTGCTCAGCTTCAGAACAGGTAGGCCTTCTTCTTATTCATGTCTTTAAATATATTTTGACATTCAACACCAAAGCACTGAATTTTCCAGTGGGAGTACAAAATTACTAAGTAGTACTGTTCGAGAACTGAATTGATTGGCATCTATTTAAAAGCTATAAATATAGAATAGTTCATAAGAGCTGCAAGGACCTGGGTTTAAGCTCTTCTATGTACAAGTGGAAGGTACATTAATGTGGCCTTCTAACCTGTCAGTATTCGTTGGTACTCAAGCAAGGAGCTGTGAGGGTCCCTAACCCTGCCTAAGGCCTCTCTTATGGGGCAAATGCAGCATAGTACAGAGACTCCCCTTGATCAAGAAGTATGCTTCTGGAGCAGATCTTGCATCCCAAATGAAGTGAAATATCCCTAATAGTTTTATCAGTAATGTTTGTAAATGTTGTTCATTTTTAACTTACAGATATAATTATACTGCAGCTGCAATTTTTTTGTTTTCAAAATACAATGCATGACGCTGATCAAATTTTCTCTGGTTTTTCTCTCCTCACTGAATGAATTCTTTCTCACAAATCTGGTCCCATCACAGCAGAATAAACACCTGGTCACTTATGTGCAATGGAGTCTCCCTGTAAAACAGTAGGGATGCACAAGCAGGAAGAAGAGTGAGATAAGGCCAAAGAACTGCCAGCATGGAAGGAGGAGTTAAAGTTCTCAGAGCTCAATGTTTTTTTTCCATTTCACACACCTTTACCTACTGGGTATGCTTCTTTTCAAACATTTGAAGACTTGCCCTGATGATGCCTTGCCTCACTCTGCTTATTTTGAAGCGTGTGTGTAAATTCATAAAGCATTTGTTCAAGTCTTAATTTTCCTGGCTTTATTTTTTATTATTTCTAGTCTTTGTTTTATATGCAGATTTATTTCTGTAGTTGTTTTTGTGTATGAAAGTTACACCTTTAAAATAATTTCATGTCTTAACACAATGCCATATGTCTTATTATGTGGATACTGACATTTTGTGTTCATTGCTATTATGTTGCTATGTGAGGATGACTGGAGTAAGCAGTGGATAATGTCATTAATGGCATGGTATAAAGGTCAGTGTCATGCACTTCCTGATTATCCAATTTGGCATGGACCCTGACTTATAAATAACAGTGAAAGACAGGAATCATTTTTGGGTTGGACTTTTAGTTTGGCTGAATGACTTGCTTCTTCCCCTGGTACTTTAAAAAAAATGTTCTATCTAGCATAATACAGTACCTAGGCTACAAGATAACAAAATAAGATAAAACAACATATTTTTAAAAGGTATGCGTCCTCAGTGAAATGTATCAGTGAGCAACAAACTAAATAACAAAGGCAGTAACATATGTACTAAAGATTACAGTGCAATACATTCAAAAGGCAAACACTGACCCTAAAAAAAGCACTCTTCCTGAACTGCACTGGGTGCCTATAGCCAGTAAGCCTGCTCAAAGTGGTGGCAGGATGCCTTCTGCAGAACTGCTCAGGCTGAAGGTCTTTTTTCATACAGTGGCATGCAAAATTATGTAATCCCCTTTAAAGTAATCATTATTTTTTTCATGACAAAAGATTTGTACACTGTGAGATGTTCAGCCCGGACTGTGACCCGACATTTGCGCGATAGACATATGCGCGCCGACAAAATCGCGAACGTTTCATTAAATATGAATTACTAGTTTAAAGCATATATAATAATGTTTATTTTAGAAGTCAATATTATGAGACGCGGCATGCCATCAGCACGGCACGCAGATAGTCCTTAAGATCACGCCCTTCATATGTAGGAAGAATTGCAGCAAGGGTGTCCCACTCTCTTGGCCTCTCTCGCGATTTTGTTGTGGCGATTTTGTCGGCGCGCATTTGTCGAAAACCAGTTAGCGGGTTTGTCGGCGTTCATTTGTCCATCGCTGTTTTGTCGGGGCGCATATGTCTATCGCGCTTTTGTGGGTGAACCAGCCCAGACACAACCAAACGGACACCGACAGTTCATAAAACATATGTTTTTTATTCTTGCAAGTGTCCCCAAACACCAGTCCCGCACACTCATAGTGCTTCCCACACCAAACACCCTTACTCGGGCCTTCAACTGACTGTGGGCCGCCTTTCTTCCTCCTGTCCCTGGAGCTTTGTCCACCTCCAGCTCCCGACTTTAGCTCCCCGACTGTAGGAAGGTGACCCCTTTTATATTCACCCAGATGTGCTCTAGGTGCTTGCTGACGACCTTCCGGCGGCACTTCCTAGTGTGGTGAAAGTGCCGCACTAGCTCCCAGAAGCACTCCGGGCGTCCGTGGAAGGTTCTTCCTCCACCTGTCCAGCTGTGGCGGAAGTGTAGGTTTCCCAGGCTCCATGACACTCGGGGCGCCCCCTGGCAGCGGCCACAGGCCCCAGTGGGTTTGAGCCTCCTGGCTCCGTCCCCATGGTCCCATCCTTATCCAGGGCGGTTGCCCCTCGTGGCCCGGGGGACGTATAAACCGCCTCCTGGTCCTTCCAGGCATCCCGGCTGAGGCTGCCCCCAAGCCGCCTGCCACAACACATACTTATTCATTCCATATTTTTAATGTAAACACTTATACTGTAGCAGTACATTTCCAAAGCCAAAATAAACCATTTTCTGTAGATATTTAACTGAAGAAGAAAGACTCAAAAGTAAGTGTGTGCATAAATATTTAACCCTTTGTGCTTTGGAAGCTACATGTTTACACAAATGACAAATTAATCACAAACAACACAAAGGTGACAGTCATTTGACCATAATTAAACATAATTAGGTACTAATTGTGAGTCCTCTTTATTTTTCTGGATATAACAAGCATCCTTTGTAAAGACCATAGTCTTTAACAATCACTGCAAAAATGAAGAAAAAGGAGCATTCTGCTGATATGAGAAACAAAGTCATTGAAATGTACAAGGCAGGAAATGGCTACAAAAATACAGAAGAGTTTGAATGTCTCGTTAAACAATGTTGGATCCAACATCAGAAAATGGAAGGTTCATCACAGCACCGAAACTCTTACTTGCCGTCCCTCAAAACTAAACATCAGACCAAGATGTTGACTGGTGAGTGAGGGTACTAAAACTCCAGCAGTCACTCTCAGAAGTCCACAATGCTCTTTGGCTGAAACTGGAGTGAAGGTGCATTGGTCCACAATTTCCAGTGTTCTCCATAAAACAGGCCTCTACAGAAGGGTAGCAAGAAAGAAGCCATTCCTTAAGAAGGTCCATATAAAAGCAGGCATGGTATTTGCTACAAAGCATGAGAAAGACCTAGTTACGATGTGCGAGAAAATTTTATGGTCAGATGAGACCAAATTAAAACTTTTTGACCAGACTTCAAAGAGGTATGTATAGGGTAAAATTAACACTGTCGCCTATTCCTCAAGAAACACCATATTCATGGCGAAATATGATGGTGGCAGCAACATGTTATAAGGATGCTTTTCATGTGCTGGAACTGGGAATCTTGTCAGAGTTGAAGGGACAACGGATGGACACAAATACCTCACAATATTGTATATTGCTAGGAACCTATGGCCCGGGAGAAGATTCATCTTTCAACACAACAATGGCCCTAAGCAAAGCAAAGCAACACTGGAATGGTTCAAAAAACAGAAAGGTGAATGTCTTGGAATGGCCAAGACAAAGTCCTGATCTAATCCAATTGAGAATCGTTGGCACTATTTGAAAACTGCTGTGCAGAGGATCCGTCCCACTAACCTAGAGGATCTCTATAAATTCTGCCAAGAAAAATGGGGAAGAATCACTCATGAACAATGTGCAAAAGTGGTAAATACTTTCAACAAAAAGTTAAGGCTGATATGGCAGCAAAAGACTTCTTGGCAAGGTATTAAATATGCAGGGCTTGAATACTTATGGAAAAACTAACTTTTGAGTTTTTCTTCTTCAGTTAAATATCTACAGAAAACGGTTTATTTTGACTTTGGAAATGTATTGTTGCAGCACAAGAGTTAATGCTAAAATACTGAATGGAAACATATGTGTACAAATCTGTCGTCATACAGAAAATTACGATGACTTTCATGAAGATTGAATGCATTTGCACGCCACTGTACAGCCATATTTTTATTGTTAATTATTGCAACTGGCAATATTAGACGTGTCATTAAATCAATACAAACTAAATTATAAATGGAAAACAAAAAATATTCAATGTATTGTAGTAAACACTTGGATGGAAAAACTGAGGCACTCACTGAATGACGAATTAGCTTAACAACGTGAACAATAATAGACGCAACACCACACACCCAAATGCCAACTAGTCTTACGTCACTGTCTCGTTGTTACGGGACACGAGAAACGCCTCACAAAACAACAAACATCATCTGGTGACATGATACGTTCAGTCTCGTGATATTCCTCAGCAAAGTGAACAATCGCCCTGTCTGTCTCTACTTTCCGTTAAGCTCATTAGTTAGTTGGACAAATCCCAAGCAAATACGCCAACTCCGACGGTGAATGTCAATTATTCTTTTTTCTCTGAAAGTTTTCGTCCTCTTTTAGGAATCATCTCAAGGCTAAGTAAATAAATCTCCCCCCATCTCTGCCTTCTACCTGGCGCATCGCCGATGCTCCTCAAACATCAGCCTTTCCCAGCCAGAAGAGCTCACTAACAACTGACTCCCCGCTTTACCTGTGAAGAACCGTGCCAGCGGCTACAGCATGTTTTTATTTTCTGTGCTATAATTTTAGGGGTTTTCGCTCCATTTACATGTTCCTGCTTGCAGACACGGAGCTGGTTAAGAGGTTTTATATGTAGTCTTACTAAACCGGATTAATTGATCTTCTACAGATTGGACAAGAAGCTGAATTGCATTGGATTCACAGTCAATCAAAGGTATCCAATCATAATCTGTTGCTGCGCAGACAGACGCAGTATAAGCTTTTGCAATGTGCGGAAATAAGGAACAGCGTGGGCAGTACTACAATTTATTGTTCAAGAGCGTAACACTTAAGACGAATCAATTCAGAATTACGCTCTCGTTAGCTCGATTTTTAACTGAATGTCACATGCGCTTAATAAGCTTTAGTTATTAGTATGCTATACTTTTGATATGACTGTAATATTTACTTACACACACCCGCGCACAAAGTATCCCCCCACAGCTGTCTAAAATGGTGTATTCCGCGTAGCCGCACTCTTGGCAGATCGAAGACGGAGACCGGGAAGGACCACGCTGAGCTGCGAAGCATGGACAGGACCGCTGTGGTAAAGGTTGGGGCCGCGGCCAGCGCTGGTGTGTTCGTCTTGTTTGGTGGCGTGGTGCTGGCGCAGTACATTTTCACTAGAAAGAAAAAAGCCGGTCGCAAAACCAAGATCATCGAAATGGTGAGTGAACAGCTATGACTTTGAGAGCGGAGGCTAGAGGGTACGGAGCACCGTTGCCGGAAGGAGGGAATTTGACAGATAGACCCGCCCCCGGGGTCCATGCGTGTGCCAGGGACTGGTCACGTGACCGAGGACACTGCTGCTGTCCTTAGTATGTTTTGGAAGATCAGCTCTAAGACTTTGGAGCTAACTGGTGGCGAGCTTGCATTATGTGCTTGGCAGGACACCAGTAGTCGTTCCTGGCCTTGCTGTCCAGCTCACTCCTGACGTTTCCGAAATGTGCAAACCCTGTCCACCGAAAGACGGCTTTTAAAGACCTGCTTTGCCACAGTTAAGACTGAAGATGCGATGAGTGACCAGACTTTCCTGTTTTGACCGAGTATTGTACTTTTCTGCAAATTGGAGAGCGCCTCAGTATTTAATCCAAAAATATGTAAGAGGCAGCTCCTCATACTGTGTTTATGAAAGTCAACTCCTAACGGCAATGAACCCAGGCTACAAAGTGAATTTGTTGTAAGATGTAGTCTGCTGTATAATAATTTACTAGTGGTGTGATGTGTGAAATATTTATATGAACTGAAGTATCATAGTTTTACTGCAGTTTTATTCGAATAATACTTTGATTAATGCAACCGTAAGTCACTTGTTTTTATTTTGTGGCACCCCTAGTCAATTTTCTGTTAGATGTGCATCCCAGTATCACAGTAATTTCTCTGTGTCATCAGAGTTCTAAATTTTATTACATCTTTAGAGTTGCTATATATACAATGAATGTATGTTACCATAAAATTAACAAAACAAAGTAAACTGTTTTATTGTAGATTTTCAATCATATATTTAGACCTGACATGATTCACAGATATTTTAAATATTAGGTAGAACACTGGAGAAGAGTATTGTCATTACTCTCAGTTGTTTTCAGCCTTTCTCTCTTGTTAGTTTTTAAAACTGTAATATAGAAAATTCTAACTCACACAGATAAGATTTTATAAAAATTGTAGTAGAATTACTATAGTTTTTTCTCAATATCAGGACATTCGTTCTTCATTTCTATCCATAATTTCTCAAGAAGCACTACTTTTTGCTTAAATTTCATGCTGACATCATTATGTACTTCAAGTAATTTCTATTTGTCTGTGAGCCGAAACTTAGAATAGCTTGATACTAATGGTTCTGCAACTTATATTTTTATATTCATATTCTTTGGTGTGCAAGTTTGGAAGCTGAAAAAAATATTTTTGTGTACCTCAAGATGCCCAGAAATCAATGGCATGTTCTCTTTATTCTTTGTTGCCACACAATGTTGTAACATTTACTCATTGGGAACATGAGGAACCATAAGCCAAACTTATCTCTCAAAGCTTTTATTTTATCAGTGGAATACAAGGTATTTTCAGCATTGCATTTCATGTTGGAGATACTCATGTTTAAATGTTCAAAGATATCAACTAAGCATGGTAATTTTTCAATCCATTTATCGTTTGTAAGTGATATGCAGAATTCCACTTCTGCTTCATTAAAAACCTTTCACTCTTCATTTCAAGCAAAAATTTGTCTTTTTAAAATAGTCATCTTATTTCCTAGTGAAGAAGATTAACATGCTGGCAAAAGACACACTTCTTGGCAAAGAGATGTTATTTAAAAGGTCTATCTTTTATATACATTTCCCTCCATTGTTTGGGACAAAGACACATTTTTCCTTGATTTAACCCTCAGCTTCACAGTTTAAAATTACAAATCAAACAAGTCACATTGCAGACTTTCATGTAAGGGTATTTGCATGCATTTTGATCACACCATGCAAAAATGACAACACATTTATATATGGCGCCCCATTTCAGCGCACCACAATTTTTGTGACACAGCAAAGGCAGGTATATTGCTGCCATATTTAGGACTTTGTCACATATCCCATGCATACAATGACTGCTTGATGTTTGCAATTCATAGACATCACCAGGTGGTGAGTATATTCTCTGGTGATGCTCTGCCAAACCTCTAATGCAGCCATCTCCAGTTACTGCTTGTTTTGGGAAGTTTGTCCCCATAACCTTTCTCTTCAGCATATGGAAGGCATGTTTATTTGGATTTAAATCAGGTCATTCAAGAATTGTTCAATTTTTTAGCAATGAAGAACTCCTGTGTTGCTTTAGTATTTTTATTTGGGATCATTATTTTGTTATAGTATGAAGCACTGGACAATGAAGTTGGAGGAATTTATTGGAAGTTGAGCAGATAAGATGTTTCTATACACCTCAGAATTCATTGTGCCACTGCCTTCAGCTGTTCATCATCAATAAAGAGAAGTGTGCCAGATCTGTGCAGACATACATTCCCAAGCCATAACACCCTCACCACCATGAGGTAACCTGCATTGGATCTTGGGCAGTTCCTTTTCTGTCTCCACACTTTGTTCTTGCCATCACTCCGATACAGGCTCATCTTTGTCTTGTCTGTTCACAAGATCTTTTTCCAGAATTCTGTAGGCCCTTTTAAGTACTTTTTCTCAAACTGTAATATGGCCATCCTGCTTTTGTGGCTAACTAGTGGTTTGCATCTTGCAGTATGACCTCTGACACATACAGATGTGGGGCAGCAGCAGAACCCTTGAGCTGACTGGTTACTGGGAGTGACTTTTTTGTCCAACCTGCTTGCAAGCCTGGATTTCAAACAGGAACTGAACAACCTTTAAGAGTAAATTCCATGCAAACGTTAAGAAGTTTTTCTTTACTCAGAGAATTATAGACACTTGGAATAAGCTACCAAGTAGTGTGGTAGACAATAAGACTTTAGGGACTTTCAAAACTCGACTTGATGTTTTTTGGAAGAAATAAGTGGATAGGACTGGCAAGCTTTTTCGGGCTGAATAGCCTGTTCTCCTCTAGATTATCCTAATGATTAATATTTATAATTCTAATGATTAACCTTTATTCCTGAGTTAATAAACTGAAATTTGCTGAGGTCTGATGAAGTGAAATGGAATGTTTTACAAAGTCCAAGCTGATACCCCAGTGGCCAACATGCTGTAATAACATACATATTATCTGTTTACTCTTGATTAAATTAAAATTGTTTTTGCTTTGCCCACTTGGAGCATACTCCTAAACAGAGTCTTGGGTACCAGTGGAATTCATATTAAAAACACAGTGGCTTAACTAACTGACAAGTGCCTTTGTGGCACCTGTGGACTGAAGTGCTACAAGCCACTGGTCTAGTATGTAGAGTTCAGTGATAGTTTACCCCCAACATTCCTCTAGTTCCTACAGAGGTCACTTCAAGACTCTGAATGATTGAACAGTTTTGAGAATGTTATGTTATGCTTTATCCCTTATCTCTTATCATCATACTGACTCCTGGTTTGTCATTTTAAAAATCTGATCACTCCATCTGCAATGAGCTAATGTTACTCTCTAACTGCTGTAGAATGTCTTTGCCGAGGTGAGCTATATGAAAAATGTCAAGAGGGAAAAGTGCCTTAAGAGGCCAGAGTTTCATCCAGCCATCCATTATCCAACCCACTATATCCTAATTACAGGGTCACGGGGGTCTGCTGGAGCCAATCCCAGCCAACACAGGGCGCAAGGCAGGAAACAAACCCCGGGCAGGGTGCCAGCCCACCACAGGGCACACACACACACACACACACACACACCAAGCACACACTAGGGACAATTTAGAATCGCCAGTGCACCTAACCTGCATGTCTTTGGACTGTGAGAGGAAACCCACGCACACACGGGGAGAACATGCAAACTCCACGCAGGGAGGACCTGGGAAGCAAACCCGGGTCCCCTAACTGTGAGGCAGAAGCGCTACCCACTGCGCCACTGTGCCACCCCCAGAGTTTCATAGTAGTAACAATTTATTTGCAGTGCCCCAATCAAATCTTCTAGTGAATAACTTGAACTAGATCAGTGCCAGTTTAAAGACAAGCTTCCAGAACATCCTTGAATGAGTCAGTTGAAGGGGCTTTACAGGCAGACATGCCTATATGGTACTTTGACCTAATGTGTGCACGGGTTTGGTGACATACTAAATTTATTTTGATGCGTTGTTCAGATGTTTATTTGCCACTTTACCATCTTAGTGAGGAACTGGTTGCAAGATAGACAGGCACTGTTTGGCCAGAAGAATCACTGAGGGAAGGGTGATTTGATCCAAAACTTGGGTGGGTAATATAGGTAAAAAAGTTAAAATGAGAAAAAAGACGATTTTGCATGATTGTGATAATCATTGTTATAAAGAATAAATAGTGGCGTATATGCTGCACAATAGAAAGATAACTTTCGAATTAAAGTACAATCCAGGCGAATTCACAGGGTGTCAGAAGGATTCCCCAAGGCTTGTATTTTATTATAAGCAAATAGATGAAAATCAGTGCACACATGAGCAAAAACAAATGAAATACTGAAGTGCTGTGACACATTTATATGTTTGCATATTTATATGGCACATTATTTAACCTAAAATTCCCTTTGAAACATTTCTATAATGCACCATTGTCTAAATGTTAACTTTATGATTTATGTTGTTTTTTTTGATGATGTACTGCTTTTTCACCATTCTCATTTTCTAGCTTGCTCATTGTAACAAAATGCCAGAAAGTGAATTATCTTGCTTGCTAATTACCCAGTATGCCATCATGCTTAATCTTCTGTTCTGCTATGTTCCTAGTTACCCAGTATGATTACTTACAGTATATTAGCATTTCAGTTGTTTGGTTATTTTTATGTTTTTGCACAATGATGAAATGACTAAAATTCACATACAGCCAGCACTGTCAGACTGAAATGTGAACTATAGAAACTTGCCTTTGTCCTGAACTCAACTGCATGGCATAGAGGCGTTAGTAATAAAATATGGGATTAAAATAATTCAGTTCAATAACTCTTCCAATTTTTAAGCCAAGAAGAATAAAAATGACAGGAAATGCTGGAAACTGTAAGGTACCTAGTGTAGTAAGAAGTTTGCTCTCTTAGTTGTATCTGTTTACTGACAATGACAAGCACAGCAGAGACTAGGCCAAGCTACACAACATCTATTTTAGTGTTACCCACTTGTGTGTTTCTTAGTAAATAATAAGATAAATAATCAGAAATTTAAAAAGAATAATATAGTAAGCAAAAAATATTCCTTTGCACCCAAGTTCATACTTTATTCAGTAAAAAAATTCTCTAAACCAGTTTTATTCCTGGATTGATACAAATAAAATACAAATTGGAAAATAACAGTTTATTTAATTAATGTGGGAGTCCAATTAAAAGAAGAAGTTGGTTGGGATGAAAATTTGCAATCCCAGGATCTTCCAGGTCTGTACTTGAAAACCACTGATTTAAACATATAACAAAAACAAATGCAGAAATCTTCTTTGTCAAAATATTTGACAATGTGGCAACTGTTTCTGACAAAGCATTTAACCGACTTTGCACAGTGTTTGATTGACATTTACAGGTACATATTTTGGCTGATATTCTGCAGGTCTTGGACAACCATATTAATACTTCATGGAGCATGATATAGTTTTGATAGGACTGAAGTGTTTAAGGCAAAATGAAACCTTTGCAAATCATGAAGAACTAAGTTAGAAAAATCAGTCCCATGCAGTCCTACCTAAGCTTTATAAAAATAAAGCCCCTCCACATGATTAGCATTATTGAGGAGTTTAAAATATTCTATAAAGATTAATATTGTACTATTCCCCAGTCCTACTTATATTGTTGGTGCCATTCTGTGTGACCACTTGTATCCTAATGTGCCATTCTGGATTTACCAAGAATGTATGCATTCTAGATTTCTGCATAGAGTGGCTCACTACATCACTGGGTGATCCCAAAGACTTCGTGTGTTGTATATTAACTCCATGCATGCATATATCACAGGGCACTGTGAGAAAATGGCATGGAGGATATGGTACTATACCACAAATCTGTCTCGGACACGGTATTTCTTCTGTCACTTTACTTTACTGTTCACATGCATCTGTAATAAAAAAAAAAAACATTCAACAGGTAGGCAGTATAGTAAGTGTGTGCACTCAAATGTTATCCCAGACTGCATAGCACCATTTTTTGTCATACTGTGCTCTAAAAAGGAAAACAATTAATGCAGGATAAATGGTCTTATAGATATCTTATAGATGGCTTTGCTGTCTAATCACTTCAGAACCTATTGCTGCTTATGGACTTTGGCCAGATGTCACTGAATGTGGTCATGTGGATGGTCTTTTCCAAAGGTGGTTCTTCCATTTTACTTGATACTGTACAGATAGGCTGTGGCTCTTGCCAACCTGTAAAGGAAAATGCACATTCAGAAAGTAGATGGATGGATGGTTGGTGAAGGTTATTTATTTGTATTTACTTCAGACAATCCGTAAAAATAATGTGTTATCAGTGCGTGTGAACAACATAGCAGACTGGGATAGATTTACCAGTCACTGGGGTTAAATGACTAACTATGGAGTTCTTCCTGATCTATTAGCAGTAGTCTGTTCTCCATTAAGCCTCACAGCATTGCTTACAAAAGTTTTGGAAAAGTGCCCGAAACTGCAGTAATTTTGTGCTAATCTCACAAATTGTGTCATTTGAGGTCAGTAAGTGCTCTATCGTGGTGTCAAGAAGTAGAGGAGATAGGCTAGCAGGCATTAACAAAGTATTATCAGTGGGCACCCTGTCTGTGTTAAGCATTACGTGAAGATATGCCCTAATGTTTAGAACATCTCCAGGCAGCCAGAGTTAACTTTAATTCCAGCACAGACTTTTGTGCTTTTCTGTATTCCTGTAGTCTTTATTTCTACCTGGATGATTCAATGTGAAGTAGACAATTTATAAAAAGTGCAGGACAGAGACCTGCTATAATTTCTAGCCAACTGTATTTCTGATATTTCTTCTCCTGCCATGGATATTTGGCACCCAGCTTAGGCCTCAGCTCCAACAGCCACACAATCATTACATTCCTGCTTCTAGATGTGTCCACCTCTATGTGTATTGAAACTGTGCCAGCTCAGCAGTGGGGCATGACTTAGCACAACTACTATTCAAAGGTCAAGAGACGCAGGTTGTGCAAGCCTTGCACTGCTATCACAAGCTAGTAATCCTGAACAATTTGCTGAGCTTTGTTTCTGCTGGCAGAAGAAGTAGTATGCAGCCACAAATGAGGGGCAAGCATGCAGTGCACCATGAGCCTAGGAAAAAAAAAACATTATTCAATGTTCAATACTAGGAGTCAGTGACTGGTTTGACATTTGCAATGAGAACTATGTGTAGTATTGTGAATTTGGTCTGGCTTGGCATCCTTCCTTAGTGGCCCCTGGATAGTATTATTAAATGGCAGACTCTCCAGTGGCAGGGGCAGCAGTTCTTAGTGACTACAAGGAAGAGAAATTGACAATTCTTTACATTGCACCGTAGCAGGCTTGTTGAAAAAGCGGGTTGTTGTTCTGCTTTGGGAGAGCTCACTCAGACTGCTGTTTATTGGTTTCTACCACAAGGATGAACCATGCTGGAAGCCTAATCCATCAAGCTACACAGAGATGACTGCTTTCTGTGGAATGATACTCCCAACCACTGTTTTCTTCATTAAGTATTTGTATTTTGGAACATGACAGTTTGCAAGACCCTAAGAGCGCTTGCTGATAAACAGAATGACTTTCTCTATATGGGAGTACCACAGAGCCCTGAAGCTGGAAATCCATCCCTATATTGTCACTCTGAACAGCCTTGTGAAACACACTGAGATGCTGGACCCACTACTGTGACAGTCATTGATTTTTTTTATCTTTGTAAACAGATTAAGAGAAGGAAGTAAATAATGGGGCTGTAAGGCTGGTAGGGACACTGTCATTCTTTCTGTCTGTCAAGAACTCCAGGCATTCTGGTTCCTCCCCCAGCTTACTGTTTCTCAGCCCGTACATCAACTGTGTAGGCTCAGATAAGCAGTGCTATTTTTGGAGATGCCCACCCCCACCACCACCCTGTTATATAAACCCTGTGCAGTCGTACAATTTCTCCCTGCCTGTTGCTGATCAGCTGTTTGAGGTAAACTTCTGTGGAACTAAGCGTAAGTGTGCACATATGAGAGGTTAACTGTGTGTGCTAGTACCTGTTTGTCTATAAGTGTGTACATCTGTGTGTTTGTATAATGTGGCACAGATATGCAAGTCTGTATGAGTCATTGTGTGTGTGCTGATCAGTGTATTTGTGATTAAACTGGTAACAACACTGGTATACTGGTAACATTGTAGAAAGAGCTACTGCTCTGAGGGCTTCTTGTGCCATCCACTTGGGTTTGATTTGCATGGAGTTTTGTGTCTAGAATAAAACTGTTTGTCTGTGTTTATGCAAGCAACTTCATTTCCTGCACTGCTTTTGGTGATGTATACATCAGCTTTTGTTCTGCATAATTTATTGGCAAGCTTTGAGGGTTAATACTTTGTAAAGTTATCATTTTCCTAATATTATGAGAGCAAAATTTCAAAGAAAAAGTAAAAGAAGCTGTCAGCAGGTGGTACAATGTAATGGCGGGTGTAGCTGTGTTTGCCTTGTTTTATACCAGAGTAGATTTAAAATGGCAGATTGTGTAGTGTGCAGCTGTGATCTCAGATAGAAGATGAGAGTTTATTCACTTTCAGGCTTTTGGTATGCACACTCAGAGCAGCACCACATCACCACCATTCCATGTTCCTGAAAGGTGTTGAGTGAGTATACAAAGACATTCAACAAAAGCACATCTTTGAAAACACACATAAAGCTGATGTGGTAACTAAAAGTACAGTCAAACCTTTTCTGTACGAGTAGTTACACAGAGGTGAGAAGTCCCTAGGGACTCACAGAGCCTGACTGCAAGCCAGAAGCTTTTCTTCTGTTTTCTGTGGAGTCATGATTATTGCTGAATGTTTGAAAGCCATTCTCACAACATTTACATTCACAGACTCCTTGATTTATGCTTGGAAGTTGTCCTGGATCAAGGATTTGATGTGTGTCTCCATCCAAGGGCTAGTCAATACTTGTTTTCTTGATTTATTTGTTTACATTCAGTTCAAACTGTCTGGCATCTGCAGCAGCTGCTGACTCAGAGGAAGACAGTATTTGTTTACAGTCTGGTTATAGAATCAAATTTCCCAGCTATATGCAGTGCAGCTAACAATAAAGGTGACCTGATGGGTCTTAGGTCTGACAGTGGAAAACCAGTGCACTGTGCAGAAAGAGACCCATTGATGAATCTGATAGCATTTTGTCTCTTTTCCCTAGACAGCCAATATTGTACATGGAAGGTAATGAGTGAAATGTCAGGTTGACTCTCACTTCAACAACCAGGCTTCCACCTAGTCTTATACCAATGCAATTCTCAGAGGAGATTCCTAATTCTTTGTATATGCTTTATTCATTATGTTTCCTCCTTCAATATGTGTAATTGCATCCATAATTTAAGTGCCTGAAAGATGGCACCATTGTTCCAACAGAGGGCACTGTGGAGGCATTAATTTAGGCTATGTTTACAGTTCTGGTCTGAAAATAGTTTTCCAGTTTTACTTTTGCCTGACTGTGCATGCTTCTGTTAACATAAGATATATATCTGATTCACATGTTTACACAGGTAGAGTCCCTAAATAGCTGCCATACAAAAATGAATGAGTGCCAAGGCACATGCAGTCATGTTTAAATGGGGCAATGCAAATAAAAATCTAAATATTTGCATGTAATGTATTGATACCTAATGTATATGCTGTTGGTTTAAGTGCTGTTAATAATGGTTGGAATGCATACAGCTTTGGTTTGTATATGTGCAATAAATGTTTTTAAACTTAACCAGTATTGGTTCTATTCCTGAAAATTATATCGCTTTGTTTGCATGTATTATTGGTTTGCGTTTTAATTAAATTTAATTGTTTGCAATACACTGTGAGTTTACACAAGAACTACACTGATCTGAATATGAACTATACATCTAAAAGTATACAGTGTACAAATGTACTGGATTTTGTATTTGAATGCAACAAATGGAAAACAACATCAATTACAATATTATGAACCTGATTAATTTTTCCCTTACTTGCAGAAAAATTACATCTGTACTTTATTTTGCACTATCGGCCTTTACAGATACATGGTCTAAGTCTCTGTTCTGACAATCTGCGGTTTCTCTTGCCTCCAGCTAGTGGGCATTAGCCAATCCCCCCTTTTTTCACAGCCAATAAGGAGGAGCAGTTGAATGAAGCATTATTGCCATGCAGCTTATTTGCTGTTTTTTTGTTGTTGTTTTACATCCTAAATACATCAATTGTAATATGAGGTAGGTAGCACAATATGCTTTATATGACATCACCACACACCATTTACATGCATTACAGCAGTAAATGAAAATAAATGCACATTTATTTAGTTATTACATACTGTATAAACCAATGCCACAATTTATTGAAAACCACTTATACTCCATACTGTATCCATCTTTATTTAAAGCTGAAGTCAGTGGGTCATTACTTGTGAGAAAGTGATGAGTTAAACCTTATGACTGCTACAGGAAATAATGATGAGTGGTGCTTGTTTTGAGTAGCCTGTTGCATTTTCCTTACCATAAAAAGCGAAAGAAATGATTACATGAATAAATGTGCATTTTGATTATATCACCTTATCAGTTTGTTAGGTGTATACATCCATTGCCCAAACCCACTTATCCAAAGCAGAGTTGCAGAGCCTATTCCAGGAAGTGGCAGGCAAAGGGGATGAACAGACCCTGGAAAGGGTCCTAGCTCATCGCATAGTGAACACATACACGCACTAAGGCCAACGTAAGCATTGCTAGTTCACTTATCCTATTGTACATGTCTCTGAGAAGAAACCTAAGCACTTACAGGAAACCCATGTGGGCCCATTATCCACTGTACTAATTCAATTCATAATTTTAAACACTTCAATCATGCCACCTCTTAATCTTCTTTTGCTTAAACTGAAAAGGCTCAGTTGTTTTAATCTTTCCTCATAATTCTTCCCCTTTAGCCCTGGAATCAATTTTTCTAGTGCTGATATGTCTTTTTTGTAGCCTGGAGACAAAAACTGCACAGTACTCTAGATGAGGCCTCACCAGTGCATTATAAACTTTGAGTATGTCCTCCTTGGACTTTCTATATAACCTAACATTCTGTTTGCCTTCTTATTGACTTCTGAACACTGTCGGGAAGTTGATAGTGTAGAGTCCACTACTACTCCTAAATCCTTCTGATAAAGTGTACTCTCCCATCCATCCATCCATCATCCAACCCGCTATATCCTGACTACAGGGTCACGGGGGTCTGCTGGAGCCAATCCCAGCCAACACAGGGTGCAAGGCAGGAAACAAACCCCGGGCAGGGTGCCGGCCCACCGCAGGGCACACACACACAGCACAAACTAGGGACAATTTAGAATCGCCAATGCACCTAATCTGCATGTCTTTGGACTGTGGGAGGAAACTGGAGTACCCAAGGAAACCCACTCAGACACAGGGAGAACATGCAAAGTCCACACAGGGAGGACCCAGGAAGCGAACCCGGGTCTCCTAACTGCGAGGCAGCAGCGCTACCCACTGCGCCACCATGCCGCCCTACTCTCCCATTGTGTATTCAAATCTAACATTTTACTTCCTATGAGTAATACATTATTTTTAATGACATTAAATTTCATCTGCCACAAATATGCTCAAGCATGTATGCTGTCTAAGTCCTTCTTTAATGATTTAACCAGTCCACCTATCTTGGTATCATCTGCAAAACTAAAAGCAATACTTTTCCTTTATTTCCGGCCTCGTTCGAGGTTACATCTCTTTCTTGCCAGACGTATAATGCTGCTTGTGTTGTGAGGGGGCCGGGGGGGCGCCCCCCGGGGGTGGATTGAACGCACACTAAGGATATGCCTGTGGAACTTTTGCTGTCTTTTTGCTGCTTGCGTGCTGCCTGTTCTGCTTGTCGCATGTCGTTGTTTTAAGAGCTGGGAGCACATGATGCTTCTCTGCCAAAAACAATCCAACAACTGCAAGGGTTACATGTCTGTGGACTTGTTTTAAATGATGGCTCACTGCCTGGTCTTGCGTGATGTTGTAAAAACAATACTTGTCCTTTATTCTGGCCCTGGGAGTGGTTAAATTCTTTCTTGCAGGACGTATAACGCTGCGAGTGTTCTCCGGGGGGGGGTGCTGGCTGCTGTCACGCTGCCCTTCGAATCTTTTTAAAGCCTGTACAACTGCTGTCCTTTTTGCTACTTTGTGTCTCTGCTGCTCATGTTGTGATCGCTTCTCTGTGATCATAAATATACACCTGACCGAATTGTGTTTTCTTTGAAATTAAACTTGTCGTTGCTTTAACTGTTGCGGGTCCGCAGATTCTCATAGCGTATGGTCCATTATTTTGTAAATCTACGTTTTATGAATTGAATGATACCAATGCGAAAATACTTTTTCTGCTCTTTTCCTTTTATTTCTGACCTCGCTTTGTCCTGCTATTTTTTCAATTATACCTAGTCCTGATGATTAATTTCCTTTTTTTTTGCGCTAATGTGATCTTTTAATCGTTGACGTTTCATTTATAACATATTATCCTTTATATGCTTTATATGCACTGAGACACCTGTATCTGTGTGTGCTGCTTCCCTTTACACTACTGATTTTTTTTTTTGCCCATTGTCTTTCGTCTCACAGTTCTTTTATTTGTCTTTCGTGATCTTAACGTGAAGATCACGTATCGTCTCCTAGTCATTGATTCCACAGGATTTTTTTTATAATAGAAGAGATAGCAGTGGCCCTAGCACTGACCCCTGTGGAACACCACTCTTAACATCGGCCAATTCTGAAGAGGTTCTCGTACCATCACTTCCTGTGTCTGAGCTAATTCTGCACCCATCTAAAAACAACCTGAACTCCCACTTCTTTTAGTTTGATGCTCAACCTCTCTTGTGGCACCTTATCAAATGCTTTCTGAAAGTCCAGATAAATAATATCATCCACTTTGATCATATCCTTTTGTTGCTTCCTCACAGAATTCCAGCATGTTAATAAAACACAACATCCCTCTTCAGAACCTATGCTGACAATTCAGAAAAACTCCAGTACTTGCCATATGCTGCTCAATCTGATCCTTAATAATTTCTTCCATTAATTTTCCTTTGATGCATGTTAAGCTTACTGACCTATACTTGTTTGGATCTGTCCGGTCACCCTTTTTGTATAGCAGGATAATATTTACCATTTACCAGTCCTTCGAAATCTCTTCAGTGCACAGTGACTTCCTAAAAATATGCATCAAGGGTTTATATATGTATTTGCTAGCCTCCTTAAGAACTCAAGGGTGATTTGTCCTGGTCCTGGTGATTTGTTTGATTTCAGCCCATTTAATCTGAGCGGTATTTCTCCCTCTACAATTTACAAAAAATCTAAAAATTTACAAAGATGTATGGGTTAGGTTAACTGGCAACTTTAAACCGGCCTGGTATGTGATGGACTGGCTTTTTATCCAGTGCTTTTTTTTGTCTTGCACCCAATGATGCCAGCTCCCCATAAAGCAGATAACACTGGTTAAATTGGGTAAACAGCGTAGATGGATAGTTATTTGCACAGTCAGAAAAAAGTCTAGATAAAACTAGTAGTGTTAATATAGACTTAGATTTACTTATTTTTTCCTACAACTAGATGCCAGAGTTTCAGAAGAAAACTGTTCACATCCGGGACCCAGAGAAGGTGGAGGAGATCATCTGTGGCCTTATCAAAGGTGGGGCTACCAAATTACAGGTAAGTGGTGTACAATTGGCAAAGGAGCGCAGAGTCAGTCAACATGTTCCCTTTCTACATTAAGGCAGCTGAGTATTCAGACACTGAGCACATATAGTACAGTAGAGGATTAGTCCCCACTTTTCCTGTATTCATAGTGTATTTTGTAACTATGTAGTGCTTGTAGTGCTCTCTTCAATTCAAAACAATTAAGTCTGATCTGGCTCTCCTTAACTAATCAATGTGAGTGCATCATGTGGAAGATTAGTCTGACCAAAGCTAGTGCATACCATATCTGTTTTTCAAATAAAGGGTACAGTTGGGTTTCACTTTAACCTTCTGTCATTGCACTTCATCCAGCTTGTCTTTGGAATTTTTTTTCTCATTCTGCAAGGAAGGAGTATCTGGATCAATTCACCATTATTTTTTGTGAAATATTTCAGCAAATTGGAATGTAAGCTTTGGACCAGTGACACCTGTTTCCTTTGCAAATTGTAATATACTGTATCTGGTTTTCCGAAAGCTCTTGTACATGTTAGGGAATTAATGAGAGTTCAGTATAGACAGAACAACAACACCCAAAAATAAACTGGGTTCATTTTTGGTCAAATATATAGGTGAAAATAAATAAAATTAACTTTAAATTAAAGATTTAAAAAAAACACATATGGCTTAATTCTCCATTACAATACAGTCAAGTCATGTTAAATGGGCTGTATTGTAATACCATATATACACATACCTTAGTACATTATACAGTGGTAGGAAATTATGTTTCCCAGGACCATAGTGCAGTATTTAGACAATAAATATGACAATTTAACAATACAAAGGTGTGGGTAATATTACATAAGGTGATGCAGAAGAAGGAACAGCATCTGTACAAATCAATATAATGTTAGACAAACAACAATCAGTGATGATAGGAGATGTATAATGGACAAGGACTGCAAAGGAATGCAGAACAGAGGAGTAATTAGATAAGAGCCTATGATAAGAGGGCATATGTAGAGACAGGTTAATATTGTGTTTATGAGCATGACTACCTGTGGGAAGAAGCTGCTGTTCAGTCTGGCAGTTTTGGTCCCCTGACTCTAATGCCTTCTGTAAGATGGAAGCAGGGAAAACAGATTGTGGGAAGGATCTACCATAATATTGAAGGCTTTGTGGATTCAGCACTTTGTGAATGTGTCCATGATAGAAGGTAGAGAAGTCCCATTAATGGTCTCCATATTACGCACTATCCATTGTATAAATTTGTGTTGAGACGAATTGCAGTTCCCATACCAGACAGCAATACAGTTGGTTAGGACACTTTCAATGTGTACCTATAGAATGTGGGGAGTATATAGTGTGGAAAGCTTGCCCTCTTTAGCAGTGTCAGAAAGTGGAGTCACTAATGTGCTTTCTTGGTCTATGTCTTGTATTGCAGATAGCATCAGGGAAATCTGATTTGGTTCTGAGGCAACCATTGGAAATTAAATTATTAACACTAGAATCCCTGAAGCCTACGAAAAAAGTCATAATCCCAGGCCACCTTAAATTCCTTTGCACCTCCTCATCAATGTCTTTGTTTTGCAAATGTGTCAATCAGCACAAGCAGCAAGCAGCCTGCTATCGCATCCCCCACACCGACGCAGCTGAAGTTCTCCCAGCTCAAGTCTCTTTATCTGGGTGTGAGGTGCATGGAGTTGTATAGGGTAAATAATATATAGTTATTTGGAATACATACATTTCATTTGTGTTCCGTGTCTACAAAGATCTGGGTAAATTTTGGATGACAGGAAATGAGAGGCAAGAAATGTTAAACACATAATTAAAACATTTTTTCCATGTTGTGGTAAAAATTAATAAAATGAAGACATGAAGTGTATAATTTATGAAGAATGAAGTCCAACTATCAAATATAAATTTTCACAAAAGGTATAACAAAACAAGTGCACCTTTATTCAAAAATATAACCAAAGAAAAAGAAATTATTCAATTTACATGTTGCTGCCAATATATAGAAACAAATACCCAAATACCAATTGCATGGCTAGTGCAGAGGTAAGAATGGCTGCTTTTGAATCAAGAGTTTGCTGGTTCGATCCTGGGTTTTTTCCCGCATTTTCCGTTTTGAGTAGTGAGCTTCTGTTGTTATTACTATTATATGATGAAAACATACATTCGCTTTGAGTCTGTAACGGCCGGTGTAAAGCTTTGGAAAGCAATGACGCTGATCGAGAGGTGCAAAGAATTTAAGGTGGCCTGGGATTACGACTTTTTTCATAGGCTTTAGGGATTCTAGTGTTCGCGTTGTGAAGACATCTAAGCATCAAAGGCACATATCAGTATAACATTAATTCTATTTGTTTGTGGAGTTTTCTTGTTCAGTGTCTTAGGGAGCAACGGCCAATCCTAGTAGCACTGGGCTCACTAAAAGACATGAAGAAACTCTGTTAGTCACTGCACCCCAATTCTACTATGCCTGTTTGAATTTCATTTATTTTGAATCCAGCCTGGGTTATTTCTATATAGTGTCTGAGTGAGTTTGAGACAAACACCAATGCTGAGCACAGGACACAAACACACAGCTAATTTAGAATCATAAATTAACCTGGCATACATATAGAAAGAAAACTGGAGTAGCTGGAGAAAACTGTACACAGACACAGGGAGAACTTGCAAACTCCGACAGGCACTGCTAGCGTGAGATTTAAACAGGGGTCTGGTGCTCTAAACAGCAGTCCTACTATTGAGAAGCATCTTCAATGTGTAAGTAAGGCAAAAAATGTTAACTGCATTTAAAAGCAGGTCACATTTTTATTATTAGTGGCCTGCTTAATTAAGTTAGAATTGTTATGTAAAATTTAGAGCCACCATTGTCTTTGCTGCTACAGAGATGATAAGTGTCTAGAAGTGGTATAGAGTTTGCCTATGGCCGACTATTTCTGCTGGCTTTAATATCAAGAAATAAAAATAAAACCTCTGAACCAAGTTCTAATAGAGCCAGAGTATAGAGTCAAATGTTGCTATTTGTAGGTTGCACACAGGACATGATCTGAGTCTCTGTTCCCCTGTAATGGAAATAATGGATTTAGAAGATAGGTGGCTTGAGACTGACTGGATAAACAAGCTCACATGCCATTGTTACTTCTTTGTCAAAATCAAAACAAACCTGTCTTTTAGTGCTTTAGCCCTTCAAATATCTGGTGTCTTCCTGCTTACACCCTGAGGGTGGTGGTAATGAAATTTCACTTTTTTTTCTCCTCCCTAGATTATAACAGACTTTGATATGACACTCAGTAAGTTCTCCTGCAATGGAAAGCGATGCCCAACGTGTCACAGTAAGTGCCACCCTGCTTATTTTATAAACAAAATTTCCAGGCAAATATGCTATATTTTATGTTCTTTTATTGGCAGATATCATTGACAATTGCAAACTAGTGACAGAGGAATGCCGTGAAAAGGTAAATGTGCCATCCTATCCATGTTGAAATAGGGAGAGCTACTATAAACCACCTTCCTAATGCCTGCCACCTTTTTTTTTTGCACAGCTGTTGAGGCTAAAGAACACCTACTATCCAATTGAGATCGACCCACAACTCAGCATTGAAGAGAAATTTCCCTTCATTGTGGAGTGGTATGCCAGTGGGGGCCTAAGCTGCTCTTGGGCTGATGCCATCCTTTTCCAGACTAACAGTTGTTTTTTTTCTCCTCAGGTACTTCAAGTCACACACTTTACTCATTGAGCAAGGCCTGCAGAAGGAGAAGCTGCCAGAGGTGGTGATGGAGTCAGATGTCTCCCTGAGGTAGGCTCAATTACCACTTGAACAAGTCCCTAAATTCAAGCCCCACTATACAAACATTCCAACCCCATCTTCTCAAACTAAACACCCTCCAAGCAACCATCGGACAGTCATAACTGCCTATCCCTACCAACAATGAGATGGTCTGGGCCTGTTGTAAGTATTGACTGTAAAATATGTACCACGTTTTTCTGACACTCTTTTTCCTTGCAGGGAGGGATATGAGATGTTCTTTGACAAGCTCCATCAGCACAATATTCCTGTGTTCATCTTCTCAGCTGGTCTGGGAGATATCCTGGAGGAAATCATTCGGCAAGCAGGCGTCTACCACCCCAACATTAAAGTTGTCTCCAACTTCATGGACTTCGATGAAAATGTAAGATGGGGTGCATGTACATTCTATCCCCCACCCTCCCCAACTCAACTTGTTTCTGTGGCCTTAGTACCAGGTGGAGTAAACATAACAACATATGCCTCTTTCTCAGTTGTGGACATGTTCTCGGGCATGTCTCCACAGCAGCAAAGGGTTTATAGCATTACACGTTCCCAATTAACATTGGAATGCACCCTTCCAGCACTAATTGCTGATCCATCCCAGGAGAAAGTAGGATTCCGCTGCGCTGAAACAACTAAAGAGACATCTGGATTTAATACACTTTGAAAGCAATAATAAAATTATAGCATGTTTTAGTGTATCAATCCATATCTTTTTATTTTCTGCAGGGTGTCCTGAGGGGATTCAAAGGGGAGCTGATCCATGTCTACAATAAGCATGATGGTGCCTTAAAGAACACAGACTACTTCAGACAGCTTAAAGACAACTGCAACATCATTCTTCTTGGCGACTCGCTGGGTGACTTAAACATGGCTGATGGAGTTACCAGTGTCGAGAACATCCTGAAGATTGGCTTTTTAAATGATAAGGCAAGTAGAATGGGACTTGTTTTGGGAAGTTCCACATTTATATAGCCGAGGTCAAAAGAGTCCCAAAACACTAGACTTTATAGATCATTGGTTTCCTGAGTGTCTACTCTCATTCCCATCATTGCTTCCCAGCATCTAACTGCTGTCTATGTTACTTTTCCAGGTGGATGCACTTCTAGAAAAGTACATGGAATTATATGATATAGTTTTAGTCAAGGATGAGACACTTGATGTGCCCAATTCCATCTTGCAGAAGATTCTCTGATGGTTTGTGGGATTGGGATGGAGCTGGATAGCTTTTCCTTTTGATCATGGCTGTGTATTCTCATTTGGACATCCTCCAATGTCAACTGCTAAACTGTCAATGAACAGTGGACTTGTCACAAGTGCCACTACCAAAGCAGCGGTGGGGAGGGTAGCAGAGGTGAGAGGACAGCAGATGGATACAGACCAGCTGAGATGGAGTGACTGGATCACCCATACACCAGGATCCTCGAACCCAACCCACCCCTCACAGTGGGCTGTATTCAAGACACTTGTCTATGACCTCAGATAAAGGGGTGTCAAAGTATCATAAGCAGGCATTGGTGCCCCACACAGGCTTAAACATCATGGAAACAGTGACTTCAACTGGTAGAAACTGTTGCTTTAAATTCATTGTGTGCTGCTGTTATTTCTTATTTGTGCTCAGGTGGTGCCTTTTCTATACTTGCTGACTTGTTTACCACAAGAAAAAAGATTAAATATTTCACTTAATGTCTGTTGGTCACTGCCCTTCTGTCTAAAAGCTTGTCAGCTGCTCCTAGACCCAGATTAATTGACAGTTTTGCAAATTTATCATGGGTGACATGAAACAGGGAGGCCAGGGTATGTGATTCAGGGTGATAATGAAAGCTGCTGTCTATACTGGGACTGTGGTTCAAGGCTATTTTGTTATGGATGTAACTTTTGATCACACTTCTTATTTGATAATTGACTCCCTTTGATTGATTAATAACCAATATTTGTTAAAAAGAGACACCTGGCTTAACAACAAAAAAAAATACAAAGATAAATCTCCCATAAGATTTTTATGCCTTATGTATATATTGAAATTGCATGAATTTGTTTTAACACAACGAGAAATATTTCACAAACCATATGTTATATTAATAAAAAGTTTTTGCATTTTGTTTACGATTAGGAACATGTTGACATAGTCAGGAGTCAGGTACATGTACAGCCTCTTAGCTGTTTGATCGGCAGCCTAAAACAGATGTTCTGATGTCACCAATGTTCTAGGTTATGCTGCCATGGTTAAGATACACATTAAAACAGTCATTGATTGTAATTTGTAGTGCACAAGTGAAAAATGCTATCAAGCCCCACTTCACGGGAGACAGATTAGTGATCATATTGGTTTATGTATTATCATGAACACATGCAACTACTTTGCCACCCCATATCTACACAGCATCTGTCAGCTGTTAGCAAAGCTATAAGCTCGATGTGTCAGGCTAGAAAATTTTGTACCCTGTAGTACCACCAATTTTATCTTTCAGCCTTCATCTGCATAGTGGTACATTATTGTATTGGAACTTAGCTGTCTTATCCAGTGTGAGTTTGTCATTGGCTTCCTGTGTTTTGTCAGTAAACTGTTTTTCTATGTATCTGCCACAAGAAGAAATGTGATATTCTGGCTTATAACTCAATTAGCTGCTTGAAAGCTTTTTATCGTTAACCATGCAAATTGGTAATACGTTTTGCTCTTACACTATACATATTTTCTGTGATTTCCTCAATACAATTTTTACTTGCAGGTGCTGCCAATTACATTGACGCAGTCTAACTTTGTAAGTTGTAAACTGGTTTTGTAAGTAATATTGCATTGTGCTGGTATTTCAGTGCAGTCCGGATTGTATTTTGTCATCCTTTTGCTGAGAATATTTCCAAAGTGAAGTATGTTTAGCATGCTTCATTATTACTAAAGGCACATACCCTGCTTCAGGATGTAAAACAATCTGACATGTAGTCTAGGTACTGCCCACACAAGTCTATTTTTATGTAGAATATGTCTCTAGATCAGGGGTGCCCACACTTTTTCGGCTTGCGAGCTACTTTTAAAATGACCAGGTCGAAATGATCTACCTACATTAAAAATGATATATATATAATATACAGTGGAACCTCTGTTTGTGAGTAACTTGGTTTACAAGTGTTTTGCAAGACGAGCTAAAATTTTTAATAAATTTTGACTTGATAAACAAGCGACGTCTTGCAATACGAGTAGTATGTATACGCTTTGTCTGCTGAGTGTCATGTAATCACAACTGAGCTGATGATTCTTCTCTCTCTTGAATCGGGATTGTGGGCAATCGTCTCCTATTCTCCGTCTGAGTCAGCGTGCCTCACTCATATAGTCAACATCTGTACAAGCATATACTGTTTACTACAGCATTGTGACTGTGTGCGTGTGTGTGCGTGCGCATGTGTGTGCTGTGACGTGCAAGTCCCCGTCTTGCACCACCAGCTTTATTCAGTTTGAAACAGCAACAGCGCGGTTATTTATTGTAGCAGGATCGGCCACTCTCCTATACACAGACACAGCAGTCAGGCAGGGTCGTGGCCAAGTAGTACTGTGCCCTGCGCATTTATAATGTTCCTTGCTCCTTGTTCCTTGTATCACCCACTGACGGCAGGCACCTATAGCATGTCCGCGATCTTTCTGGATTTGCTTTTTACAGCGAACAGCTACAGCGTTGGGAGACTGCGATAGCTTTGGGATGTTCTTCCGCATGTCGTCCCGTTGGGTGGAATCCCACAAGAATTTAGATACTCACTCACACCAGCCATGATTCTTTTCAAAGGTAAAGTGCAGGTTAATTTGTTTTATGTATTTTTACTTTATATTTTGTATTAATTTTTATATGAATAGTTTTGGGTTGTGGAACGAATCATCTGAGTTTCCATTATTTCTTATGGGGAAATTCACTTTGATATACGAGTGCTTTCGACTGCGAGCACATTTCCGGAATGAATTATGGTCTCAAACCGAGGTTCCACTGTGTGTATGTGTATATATATATATATATATATATATATATATATATATACACATAACACACTGAGTATACTTTATACATAACATATATGTTGTACCTTGCATAACTGAATAGCCTTTATAGCACAATAACAATTCAATACATTTATGGTCACTACAGTACTGTATTTGGATTTAATAATCTTCATAAATAAGTAAAGCCAAATAATGCAGTCAAGGAGCTTTTGAATTCAGCCAGGTGAAAAATGACGGCTGTCTGATTAACTACGATTTTAGTTACCTCTCCTTTCTCTTTCTCAGATCGCTTTTCGGAAGGAAGTCAGTTTCGTAGTTTTTATCAACAGTTCGAAAGTGCCTTTCCACATTTTCCTTCTTTGGAATAGCAATGATAGATTGACAGATCAAACAAACGCACTTCGACTGTGACATTGTGAGAAAAAAAATCCTCTTCCAATTCCACATCCAGCCCATACCCTCCCCAAACATTTCTTTTTTTTTTAAATCCCTTCTTTAGTTGATATAAATTGGAAGGCTAACTAGATCACAGATGGAGTTTTGCAGTAGCTCGCGTGTTTGATCGTGCGTGCGGAATGACTAGTGTCTTAGAAGAAAAGAAATCTCAGACTGGCCGCCCTTTATGTCAATCAAGTGGTAAATGCCATAGGTAGGATATATAGACTGACGTTTAAAAAAATTTTTTTGGAATGCAACGCGATCTACCTGCACTACCTTTGTGTTCTACCGGTCGATCTTGATCAACACATTGGGCACCCCTGCTCTAGATAATACTGTATCAGGTGTTGCACAACAATGAAATTCCCCAAATAAATTTTAAATTGTATAATTTATAAGATTATTTGCTTTAAACTCTTAAAGTAGGTTAATTAAACAATTGTTAATCGCTAATATCTCTAGTGTCTATCTAAAAGAGAAAGACTCCATTTTAAACCAAACACCAAATATTTTCAGGTGGAATACCTTTCCCTTTTATTTTGAGTAGTGGTAACAAAATTAGATGGGAATTCTAGATAAAAGAGATGGAGATGAGACAGGCTGTGATTATCAGAGGCCAACTTTATTGTATTGGAAAAGGTGATGTTACACTAGTAAGGCACTGGGATTGATCAGTGATTCCAACGTGAGGTATAGTGAACTGTAAAAAAATAAAATAAAATAAAATCACAGACAGGCTGCCTCACATTCTACCAGACCACAGCATACGTAAAGGTAAACAAATGGACTTCTTTTCTGCATGGTCTGGGTCAGTGCAGACACCAGCCACCTCATACCAGAAATGGCTCAATCAATCAATTTGGACCACGGGTTACAGGGCCAGGGCAGTAAACAGCACAAAGCCATAAAGTGGCTTTAAATTGACAACAGATAAAGGCTTCCTGGGAGCTTGACTTTCAAATTCTAACATTTCTAGTGGCCATGGCCTCTTCCTGCTGCTCGTAGGCAGAGTCAAATGTCTGTCTGAAAAAAGTAAGCTGCCATCCTTAAAGACGCAAACTGCAGATGTAAAGCAGTGCAAAATTGTGAATGGAATCCAGTTCTTCAATATTTACACCAAACTGTCAAAATCCAAGTGTTGCTGCCTCAGCTTCTGAACCCTGACCTCACCTCTGTAGTCCGTCTGGCCTATAGCTCGTCATGCCTCTCCTCCTGATCCTTAAGTTTGAACTCTTCATGTGTGATTTTGCCATCAGCATTGCGATCCTGGTTTGAGAACATAGTATCGATGATGGAAGTGGCACTGAAACCTGGGGCCAGTTTTCCATTTCCTGTTGCCACCTGATGGTGGATATAAATAGAGAACTTGCAGGGGAAAAAAAAAAAAAAAAGATTGTTAGTGCAAAGCAGTTCCATTATTGAATTACCAGCATTGCTTCCTTTTTGCTTACCTCTACGGAGTCCACTTGTCCATCAGAGTTCTTATCCATTTCAGCAAATACATTGGGAGAAACATCTCTGTTCCACACGAACATGTAGCCCTCAGGAAGCCCAGGGTCCATCTCAATTATTTCAATGTCAAACACCAGCACAGCACTTCCTGGGACCTCCCCATCTGAGTGGGTAGAACAAGATAGATGTTACCAAGTAGAGCAGCTGAGGAGTCCATAACGTTTCTGGTAAGTTTACCGTGATGATGAAGCCCATATCAATTTGGCAAGTGGCCAATAGGGGTGGACACCACAAAAGATAGAAGGCATCAGAGCCAAAAGCAATGGTCCAACAAACCATCTCACGTACACCACCTATTAAACACAACTTACTATGAACTGGTGGTAAAATTAAAACTGATGTTTGCCCTCTTTATAAAAAGAAGTACTGCTCCCAGTGGAGTGGGGGCAAAAACAACACAGCAATAATAATAAGCTTGGTCTGTTTCCTTCTAAACTGCAGGCAGTTACTTACCCACGCCTTGCTCGCCATAACCCAGGTGTGGTGGGATTATGACTTTTCTCTTTTCACCCACACACATGTCCCTCAGGCCCAGGTCCATTCCGATGACCACCTGTCCAGAGCCCAAAACAACGTTGTATGTCTTTCCATACGTATACCTGAAGTTAGCCACAAAAGATGGTGTAAAAAAATATGTCATAGCTAGCAGAATAGCAGTAGACTGTTGGGTGTCTTTAAGGGAGATGTTAGGAGTTGGGGCATATACTCACGTTGAGTCAAGCAAAGTCCCATCCATCAGTGTGGCGTTATAGTGATATTTAATGAAGTCCCCTTTCTTGCTCAGGATGCTGCAGTCTGGAGGCTTGTACAAAGTTTGAATGTCCACTGTGTCAGATGGGTTGTGGAAGTCAATCACATGGATATCAAACACTAGAACAGCAGAGCCTGGGATCTTTGTACCTGAAGGAAAAAGGAAACATTGCCTATTACTGTTGTGACTGGTGTACTACAGTTGCACAGCACTCTCATAACCACCCAGGTGATGCCCACTTGTAGTTCTATTTAAAGGCCATGTCACGTTACACAATTATTCCAGGGATTTTCAGTCATAGACTTCATTTACATAATCTTAGCAAGTTGGAGGCAGTCAGCAGCACACTCCTGCGAGGCCAATCCAACTAGTTGGTGACTCTCCCCCCAAAAAAATCAAAAAGGTGTGATCTTGTCTTTACTAGTAGGTGTGGGCTCTGTGTGCATGACAACTGACAACCAATGCTCGTCTGGAAGTACAGTGCATATAATGCAGCAACAAGGAATAAGGGACATGGGTGTTTTGGACAGCTCATCTGTCTCCAATTTTACATACAATGACAGAATGGAAGAAAAAAAAGAGCCAATATTGTGGCTGAACTTGCTGTACCTGTTAACCCTTCATACAGCATGGGCTCCATCAGGCAGCACATTTTATTGGCTGTCAGAGAAAGGGGCAAGAATGACTGTGCTGGAAGGTATACAGTTGGTAAATATTACATGGCCAGCAATTCTGAGTCGTGTAAATTAACATGGTCTAGCAACAAGATCGGCAACTGCAGCTGGCAAATCTGATATGCCCTTTGAACATTAGTCATGTAATCTGACATCGGCTTTAAGTATGACTACTCCATTTTGGTCCTGGAGGGCTACACTGGCATCAGGTTTTCAATGCATCCGGTCTCTAAATTAATTCTACTTTTCATTTATTATTGAACTCCTGATAACACATTCCTCATGTAATAATATCTGCACTTCCTTTGGGATTTAAAAATGTGGCATATATTTTGCTTTCTCTAAATAAGTGCATTGCAAATTTCCATTTTAAAAGCTGTTTTGTCAAAAGTGACAGATCAACATTGAAGAAGGAGGGAAGATGGCAATTATATCAATGCACATAATTGTGTGTATTCCTTACCATGATATCTAGGGTATTAAAGAATTCCATTGTTGCTAATAACAGGAGCAAAAATAGATCTTAAAACTATACAGAGGCAATTGATTATGCAACCATGGTTCGAGTTTAATGCAGGAATTGGACAAATTAAAAAAAATAACAAAATATTTCTGTTCAGCTCAAACTGAATTGCACAAATAATTGCAGTTACTACAACACTTCAGCAGGTACAAAATCAGTTCATCACCAGGGTGTTTAGCAAAATCTTTGATTAAATGGCTAGAAAGTACCTGTGTGAACCATTTTTGAAATCAGAGGAGCCAAGTGGATTTAGGTAAGGACCATATTATGTTCTGCAGTGCATCCATTCATTCAAAATACTTTAATCACTGTGCATTTAATGCCATTCGGAACTGATATGTGTGTGCGTGCAACACCTCCCTTTAACATAAAAGTACCAAAATATCTTCATATAATGTATTACACATAGGAACAAACTTAACATATTGCTTCACCTTTGGAACCCAATAGTCAACAGGATTTGTTTAGGAGAGCTTTATTTCATAGATTAACGCAAGTTTCTCAAAGAGTGTTTTCCTGTTGCAGTCTAATTCCAGAAAAACCTGCATTGTTTGCAAAATTCCAAATGTATGTTTGACAGTGGCACATCACAATCTTTTATTTATATAATTATAGCACTAGAGGAAACTTTATAGATAGATAGGATATGCTACTTTCTGTATACAAGAAGCTACTAAGACCAGTGAGAGTAGAAGTTGGTTAGGTGATTTTGACATTTTCCAAATTGGCTGTCATGCCATGAGACCAAATAAAGTCCCGCTCCAGATAACTATCAGTATAATCACACAAGCACATATCAGTATATTATACTAGGGGGCTTACCCCCTGCTTGCTACGTGCCAGCCACTTCGCGTCTCTGCCACTCATGTTGTGAAGTGGGGGGCTGAACGCACCCCAAGGAGACGCGGTCGCTCCTCTGAAACCCCCACTTAAATGGTGATACAATGGGAAACAAATACAGTTTTTTTTACCTCCTCTTTGCTCAATCGGCTGCTGGCCTGCTCCTGCTGGGCCATGTGATCTGCATCTCATGCGGCAGTTCGAACATCTAAAAATCCTGTACAGTAGCTGTCTTTGTCATCTACTCTTTGTCTTTTATTTCCATCCCCGGGCATGGTTAAAACTGTTGGCACAATGTCTCACCTCGCGGGACATGAGTTCTTGATATTTTAGTTTAATTTAAAAACGGAATAAGAATCTGAAAATCTAACAACATCACATTAAAGTTCGATAAATTCCGAAAAGAATGATACCAAACATATATATGTAGGTTTTAAAATAAGCCCGATTTAAAGCGTGACTAAAAAGTCACATAAAATCATTGCACTTTTAGGCTTAGGATTTTATATATATATATATATATATATATATATATATATATATATATATATAGTGGTGGGCGGTTGGGGGCTGTGCCCAGTTGGGACACCTAGAAGGACCGGGAGAGGGACTATGCCTCCCCCAGACCACGAGAGGGCAGCCGCCCTGGTTTGTATGGGGGCCACAGGAATTGACCATGAAAGCTCAACCCTATAGGGGCCCGTGGCCATTGCCAGGGGGCTCCCGGGCGATTGTGGAGCCCCGGACATCAGCACTTCCACCCACACGGAGGTGCTGGCGGAAGGAATACCAAGAACACCCGGAGTGCTTCCGGGAGCTCATGCGGCACTTCTGCCACACCAGGAAGTGCCACAGGAAGTTCATCAGAGGGCACCTGGAGCACATCCGGGTGGGGATAAAAGAGGCCGCCTCCCTCCAGTCATCAGCCAGAGTCGGGAGGAGGAAGACGGAGTTTGTAGGTAAAGGAGTAGAGGCAGCAGAAGGATTCAAGGACAGAGAGAGAAATTTGGTGTCTGTCTGTCTGTGCCCTGGGGCAGTCTTTCCACAATATATATAAATATATAGAGCAGATTACTAATTTTATGTACTGTATTAGTATTATGTATTTTCACCTACGATGTATATAAACATTATTTCTGCATATTCTTCATAGGGAATGTTATCAGAGTTTCAACTAAAAACATAATATTAAATACAAGTTACCCTGAATGAACAAATGATGTAAATAAATAAGTTATTAAAGAACATTATGCAACATTTGATGTCCTGTGTGAAAACGTACTTCTACTCCTTCACTCAGTAACGGATTAAGTTACCTTTAGCAGCAAAGACTGCAATCATTATCATCCGTGCTGTGGATGAAGTTTGGCCTACAATTCAAGGACATGTGGGCTTTGAGCAAAATTTTCTTTAAATAAAACATCTCAAAAGGTGTTGAAGTCTGGATTTAGACTGCCAAATCTGAAATGGCTTAGCCTATCTCAGCTATCCTCCTCCTTCATTATACTACTGTTCTCCAGTTCAGCTTATGGACAGATGGCTTCATCTTCTCTTCTCAGGTGCACAGGAAAATTCATGGTTCTTTGAAGTTATTCATATTTTAATTCCAAAAAGCACATCCATTCCAATACACTAACACCAACACTTTTAATTTTTGTAAGAGAGTCTTATCCTGCTATTCAATATTTGCCTTCTTCCAGATTTACTGAGACATATTTCACTTAATGTGTCTGTCCATTAAATTCTGTTCTAGACCTCCCGAAGGTTTTTCCGGTGCATTTTATTACACAATTTTAAGGTATATACTTGTGTTTTTAAGAGTAAGCAATGCTTTACACTATGCATTCAGTTTTTTCACAGTACCTATTCAATGGTGGAATCATGAATGCTGTTCTTAGCATGCAAAAGTGGCCTGCAGATTCCAAGTTATTGTTCAAGGATTATTTGTAAAATCTTTAAAAATTACTCTTGAATAGCTTCTGGCAAAACCACAGTTCCTGAAGGCATAGACTACTGTCCTAGGCACACTTTCCACTTAGATTTTGGTTAAATGAGTCCTCAGTGCCATTGAACCACAACTTTTTTCAGGATTTTCTTTTGATTGTAGCATGATGTGTAATCTGGAAGTTTCACTCTGTTAGTATGGGCCAAAGGTAAGGGCTGATTATTAATCATAGTATCTAATAAATTACCCACATTTTATCTTGAGTTCACTAAAGGGCCACGATTACTCCAAACGTGAAGACTGCATTTTTGATTACCTTGTATGTAACGTGTAATTTTTTTAATTAGACTCTCCTCTGTATATTACTAGAACCCACAAAATGATCTGATCAAATGCTCTGTGTAAAATACACATTAGTGCAGGTAACAAGAAAGGGAAAGGGAGTTGACTACTTTTAATCAGAGCTATACATAAATATTAATATATTTTCTTCATATAGCTACAATTTAGTCAGGTTTCAGAACATGATAACTAAAACTCCTGTCACCTGCTGTACCAAAGCACGTAAAAACTACAAATGCAGAACAACTTGAATGAAGATGGGACAAGGGGCCAGTGCAGAGTTAGGGTTAGGGTTAGGGTGATCTTTTAACTCTAAGGTTCAGCTGCATCATAGCTATCACAAAGTGTGTCCTTTTCAGATACTCAGCATTCATTTTCTCATTCAGTTTTCAACAGCATCCAGGCATGTAGTAACCATTCCAGCAACAGTGTATAACTTTCTTCTCCCACTCTTCCTTTGTACAACACAAAAGAAAAGCTTGAATTCATAAAACAGATCACTCACAGATCATCAGCCTTACCTGCCCGTTGCCCAACATTCACAGTGGAAACTACAATTCAGTAATAACTGGTGTTAACACTCGTAGTGAGCCATGGTTCATTTTCCAAGCTGTGTAAGACAGTCACACATTTAACAGAATTTAGTCCATTGATTAGTTCTACAACTACCCTTTAAATCATGTCTGCCTGTGTGTAATATGTATATTCTATTAGAATATACATTTAGGATCTCATTTCTATCTTGTTGGTGTTTGTGTATTTCATCGATCTCAAACAAGCTTACTGCAACATTATTGTTGAAATCTGGTCTCAGGTCATACACATCTATGGTCCATTTCTGCCTAAGGTACATTACACCTTAACCGTTTCAATGTTGTTCAAAAATCAAACCACAGTGTTGTTCACCTATGGCCCTGAATGACATGGCTTCTTGGCCCGTGACCTGTGAGAATCCTGAAGTCAACAAAAAGAGGCATTCTTCAAATTCCTGCAAGTGTTCCTCGGGTAGTTGTGCTGCCTCAGCAGTGGCACCCCGCTTCAGGAAAATCCTGCCTGGACTTGTTAAAATCTTTCATTCTTGTGAATTTTTAAACTCTGGCACACAGTAATAATGACTTTACCTTTTATGATACATTTGTATTTATGTACACATTTTTTGGAGATTTTCTTAAATAGGATATGCATTATATTATTATTAAACAAAAGACTTTTCAGTGAACGAATGACTTTGTTTTCTTCCTTACCTGTGCCCTCTTCACCATATGCAAGGTGTGGTGGGATAGTAATCTTTCTCCGTTCACCTATGCAGACACCCAGCAGGCCTTCATCCATCCCAGCGATAACATATCCCTTTCCAATATACGTGTCATAGGTGCGGTTCCTTGAGTGGCTAAAATGAAAGGCAATTTTACATTTGGATAACAAAGTGGCTGAACAGCAAATTATGCTCCATGGCTTATCTGTGGAAAGGCAGTTTACCAAGGAACTCATCATGGTGCTTTATGCAGCAGGATGACTCAACCCAAGCAGATAAAGAAGCAGCCCATCTGAGGATAAGCTAAGCAAAGACAACATTCCTCCCACCTGCAAGGGATCATCTCACTTCTGTAGCACTGCCTTGAATACACTGTGAACCCAAGGTCTTTACCTGGAATCAAAAAAAGTTCCATCCTGTAATGTCCCATTGTAGTGGTAACGCACAAAATCTCCAGCCTTGCTCTTCCGTTTGCAGGATTCAGGGACATAGACCATTTCCACAGCAATACTGTCTTTGGGATTATGAAAGTCGATTAAATGTACATCAAAAACCAAAGAGGCTTGCCCAGGAATATCGCTGCCTAAGGATAGAGGGAAAGACAATGTAAGGCAGTGGTTTCCAAATCTTGTCCTGGAGAACTCTGAGGCTGAAGGTTTTTCTTTTAACCAGATCCACAATCAAAGAGTCATTTTCCCTATAACTGATCTCACTGTTTAATTAGCTGGTCTTTTTTTTCTTCTTTTGCTGTTTATACTTTGAAAAGAGCATTTGTGTGAGATTTACACTCATAAAAAAAATATATATACGTTTGCCTTGGATTTAAGATCTTAACTCTCTTTTGTCATTTTTTATGGATTCCTTTTTTCTCTGGATTTTGTTTCCTTAATTGAATCCTAATAATGACAATTAATGACGAGTGGATAGACACAGGGGCAAATGACTCTGAACACTGAAAGGCTGTGGTTAAATAACCAGAACACCTGGAAAAGCAGACTGAAAATCATAATCATGGATGATAAAAATTTATAAAACCAAAATTAAATTAAAAATGATTTTATCTCCATGTAATTCATATACAGTATACCTGCAACATTCCAATAAAATTTAGCAATTTCTAATATCAAGCCTTTCATCATTCTCTGCCATTTGCCCTTGTGTTGGCTTTGTCCATTGTTAATTGTCATATGCCACAGAAAAAAGTGAATTAATTAATGACAAAATAGTGTAAAAAACTTAAAGCTATGACAAAAATACACTCTTTCCTATATGCAGATATCAGAAGAAAAGAAAGAACAGCTAATTAAACTACAAGCTCAATAACAGGTAAAATTACTCACTGATTATGAAAATGGTTGGAACAAACACCTGTAGCCACTGGGATCCCCGGGACTAAAATTGGAAACCATTGATGGAAGGAGATAAGGAGAAGAAAGAATGTTCAGTCAAGGACTACTACTTTAGCACAATGAAAAGTGCATTTCAGCTTTGAACTACATCCCTACAGAGATATACGGAAAGCAGACAACTGCTCAAGTGGCAACAAAAGTGCAAAGAACCACAAAGCAATATCATTATGAGATTTCAGGAAAATAGCAGCATCATTGGCTTGTACTTAGCAAAACTAATGTGTATTATCTGAATATTAGAAAATGGTCTATTTTTATGGTTATGTTCATTTTATGGTTATGTTCATTTCATTAGTGCAAAGGCTTTGCTTAGAATTCATCACTCAGCTCTGTTTTCAGCACAGTCTGGAGCTTCAGAGCCATATGAGACTAAAGCATTACATTAGTAACTGAGAGTGGCACCAAGATCAATCTTACCATCTCCATTCTCCCCATATCCCAGCGAAGGTGGCATTGTGATGATACGTTTCTCTCCCACGCACATTCCCAGCAGCCCCTGGTCCATGCCTGCGATCAGCCAGCCAATTCCCACATATGTGTCATAGGTGCGCATGCGATTATGGCTACAAGTAAAAATGAAGTATAAAATTTATTGGAAAAAGTAGTGGAGTACGGGCTAAAGAGTCTGTAAAAAAATTCAAATTCTCTAATTACATGCTAAACAGAGCTGATGGAAGTACTACAGATGTATCATACAATTTAGACCTCTAAAGGCCATGTAGCCATAGAGTCACATGCAAACATGAGTAAGACTACAGCTCATACCTGGAGTCAAAGAGAGTGCCATCCAGCAGGGTACCATTGTAATGGTAACGGACAAAGTCAGAGACCTGGACTGTGCGAGTACAACCCTCGGGGAGGTAATATGTCTTGATTTGTACTTTGTCTTCTGGGTTCCAAATGTCAAGAAGGAGAACATCAAAATGTAGAATAGAATTTGGTGGGATCACATCACCTGTAGCAAATACCAATTGATGAATTCACTCAAGGGGTGTTGGAAAACAAAACAAGTCAATATACCAGGCTCAGGGCTCAGAGTTGACATCTTGTAGTTATGGGAACAATAGCCGTTAACTCTTTCAGACCTAGCACCCAAGACAATGTAAGAAGCATTCAACATTTTTTGTATCTGTCTTGTAAACCAGAGCCCATTAAGGGTATTAGCACAATACTTAAACACTCAGAATCTATAACTGCTTTTTTTAACACTATTCTACCATAAAGAATGAGGCCAATACTTTCATCACTCAAAACAGTTAATTCTTCTTTTGTAATAATTTCCTGGGTCATTTCATTTATTTAATGTAATGCAAAACTGTTATATGGTTTATATGGTCAAGCAGGAGTTTCATTCATTATGTTATGGCAGATCTTAAAATAATTCCAGCTGGTGTGTAATTTTACAATAATGAATGATGAATATCTGTTTTAATGTCTTTTTAAATAATTCATTTCACTTTATAATGAACAAATATACATTGTGTAATACATGAAATCTCCCAAGGAACAAAGAAATAATTACACTACCAATTAACAAGTTGATTAGAGCAGAAAAAAGCACAGTTATACCCAAGATTCATGAAACATTTTTTGATAAAATGCCATTTTATGATTCACTAAATCATTCAGAAGTTATAAACTAACAACATATAATGTAGTACAGCTTTCACTCTTGAGTAGCAAAGAATGTACACGTGAACAGGAATTAGGAAAGTGACATAGTCAGGGTCATGCAGAAAAATGTTTAGAAAATTTAAACTAAATGGGAGCGTAATAGTGTACTTGTAATAAAGAGGAAATACACTAGAAAACGCTTTTTACAGTTTCTGATTATTCTGTTTTTTGGCAAGCAATCCAATGAGACATTGTCAAGTGAAAAATTATTTATATAACAATTTAGAAATGTTTATAGCTGTTGAGAGCTAATTTCTCATGAAATTGAGAAAAATATCCTCATTTATATGCCCTAAGTATAATAAAGTAAAACAGGAGAATATTTTTCTTGGTCTAATGAAAAAAGAACATGAGCATTAAACAAAAATAGAAATTAATAGATAAATGTTGAACTTAGTAGACAAATGTGCCTAATGGTGGGCAACCCCCACCATGAAAAGTGTTCTTCAAAGTTATATAAGATGATTAGTGGAGGCCAGTACTAAATTCCAAAAATTTCTTCTATCCTAGTCGTATCACAAGCAGTTACTATATTTTACTATTTTATAAAGCATCCATCACAGGATACTTTACATACTGTAGCTAGAAGATAATTCAAATTAAAAAGGTAAAATATGGAGCACAAACTGGCCAGTGCTACTGTCCGTGTGGAGTTTGCACATTCCCATATCTATTTGAGTTTTTAGATGTGCCAGGAAGACTAGAATAACCAAAGAAAAACTCGCACAGACATGGGAGAATGTGCAGGATCTCTATAGACAGCGGCCAGGCTGGTATCCAAACCTAGTTTCCTGCATCTGTGAGGCAAAGGCTGTTTAAAGAAGTGTCAATGAGGAATCTAAAGCAGCAGTTTAAGTGGAACTGTCCTTCATTTTCACTGGACACTCCTGAAGTACACATAATTTGCCATATAATCAGGGTTACTTTAGCGATGTTATTTAATACGAGTACTAAATATAACAGTGTTGTGAGAGAATGTTAAATGCTAATAGAGACAGGCCCATGAATCTCCTCCCACAAATCATATTTAGGAGAAAATAGACTTTTTGCAAGAACGTTTAGAATGAATGAAGTTGGGATAGGGGCATGTTGACCACTGTGTTGCACCACCTCTACAACACTATAAACGTCTGGAAACTGAGGTGACCAACCGCTGTAGTTTTGCTCAGTTTTACCTAAAACAGGATTTCAGCAGCTCAATAGTTTGGTGGATCTTTTGTTGTATTTTTCATTTCAAAATAACCCAAATATTTTCAATTGGTGACAGTTTTGGACTACAGGTAGACCAGTTTAGCACCCAGACTCGTTTACTATGAAGCCACAGTTTGAAGCCACACTGTTGTAATATGTGCAGAATGATGAAAGCAGTGAAGAATCACTAATTTGTTTTTACATTTGGATGATGTTCTTGAGAATTAAATAAATAAATAAATAAATAAAACTTAGAAAGATTTGATGTTTGGAATGAAAGCACTAACAACCCATAGAATTAAATATCCACTTTCATTAATAACAACTACTGGTTTCTAGTAAATAAATTGGTTGGAACAGAGAAGCCACACTTTTTACTATTAAGTAGATTTTTTCATCCTAAAAAGACTTCGTTAGGCATCTTATGCCATTACCACCAATGTTTCTAATGATTCCAATTTCAATTTTCCCTACACTCACTCTTCTCCTCACTCACTACCTGTACCTTTGTATCCCTATGATGCTGCTGTTGTCTTCTTATTCTTATTGCCATACATCAGCTCAGATCACTGTCAGGCAGTCATTTTCTAACCCGCTATATCCTAACTCTGGGTCACGAGGGTCAGTTGGAGCCAATCCCAGCCAACACAGGGCGCAAGGCAGGAACAAATCCCAGGCAACCCACCTTAGTCAGATCACTGTAAAGAATTTAAATCTTTAAGTCTCTGCCTAACGATAAAATTCTTTTGCAGGTCTACTGTGTTTCCTCTCTTGAACGCTTTCCACAAGTCTCCCTATGAAGCTTCCTTCTTTCTCACATATGAATTGTGAATGAGTTTTATATAACAAATGCAAAGTTTTCCATCCATGCAGTTGCTAATTATTATTATACTAGCATAGCAAAATGTCACTTAATTAAAATGGGCTTAAACAGTACAATTGTAAGCCCATCAGTTTCGATGTTGTTGTGCATTTATGAGCCTCTTTTCACCAGATATGCCTTACATCCCTTTTTCTTTGTGCTTCTTGTTGACTTTCTTTGTTGGACATTCTAGCCCTGTTGTGGACACCGGGTGATGCAATGGCTGGACACCCACTGAATAGTTTACTATCTTAGGGTGGCCACTTGTTTTTGTTCTTCAGACATTCGTGCCCTCATGCAGATGCTGGACAACATTATGTACAAGAATGGAATGGACCTTTTATCACTTTTTATATATATATAGAGAGAAAAGGATTGTCAGAAGTCATTAACCCTACTCTAAGATTGTTAAATGGACATTACTCAACCTTAACATTTTGAAGATTTAAGAAATTAAGTGAAGGTGATTCATACTGATAGTGATTTGATGAAAAAATAATTAGATTTGTCTTGAAATAGTATGCTATTCTTCTATTTCTTTCATCTGCTCCCATCAGAGGTCGCCACAGCGTATCATCTTGTTCCATATCTTCCTGTCCTCTGCATCTTGCTCTGTTACACCCATCACCTGCATGTCCTCTCTCACCACATCCATAAACCTTCAATTAGACCTTCCTCTTTTCCTTTTTCCTGGCAGCTCTATCCTTAACAACCTTCTCCCAATATACTCAGCATCTCACCTTTATGTTAATACACTGAAAAGTAAGACTTTATTTCTGAAATAAAACAAATCAGCAGGAAAATGATTTAAACAAATGAAAATTTGGCTATGTGTCTTACTGATGCACAGAAGCAATATCAGTTTACAACCTCAAACAGAGCAGTGAGATATTGTACATTTCATTTAATTGCAGCCTTACAACATACGGTTGTTGCAGAAATACAACTTTTATTTGCATGGTGATGTTCTTTACAAAATCTGAATAATGGAAAATTTAACAATATCAATAAATAAATATATATAAACTTTTTAAAAATTCTAAACTAGCTCGAAGTAGAACAACTTTTGAAAATATACAGTAGCTTATTCAACAAAATCCTTCTTTATTTGTATGATTTTTCAAAGGGTTTATATAAGCAGCATCACTTGCCAAGTGACAGTCATTCCACATAAGTCTCTGATCTTTTCACTAATGTCTCATAGTCTATAAAGAAAATAAATGTAATTATCCAGAATACTACCATATCTCCTCTTTATTATATTTTTCACTGGTTCTCAACTTCAGTCTAATGATCCTGTTACAACAGCCTAAACTTCATTAATTTTTCTGGGGATTTATTTTATTTTTTTTATTATGCTTTGTAATTACTGCTGCACCGTTTTGTTTTTCTAATGGGTGCCATCATTTTGTGGTTTCATTGACATGATGCAACAACCAATTTTTAGGTGGGTGTCCCAGAATTCACTTTGTATAATGCCATTACCAAGACATTATTTAAATTAACGTCATGTAGTCCACATTGTCCAAGATTGTGGATAAAGTGAAAACTAGAAGGTCTCTTTTGTTCCTGGTTATGTGGTTTTCAAAATCTTAAGCAATGTTTCTTTGGCTTTGAATCTGGTTTAGAGATTTAACATTTGACAATCAGTAGTAACATTAAGTACAACTTCAACTTGGCAAAACATTTTGACAACTTACAATTTATTTTTTAGGATAAGACAACTGATTACTTTATTTCTTCAGGTTTTTCTCCTTGTTTATTGATCCACTGCTCACTAGTTTTCTGGTCCTATCAAATATCTTTCTGTCATTTACTATATTATTTTTACTTTAAATTGATCTCATTGTTTAATTAATTGGCTTTTGTTTACTCACATTTCACATTTTGAAAGACATCATATTAAGATATTTATAGAAAATTCAAAAAGAAGTGCATTTTTGCTATATTTTAAATGTCTGTTCCTTTCCTTTTTGTCAATTAGAAGCCAATTACTGCTTCTTAAGTAGTTGGCTAAAGCAAAGTTTTACTTAAGTCGCTTGTTAAGATTCACAAACCTTACTTGCTATTCTAGGTCTCAAACAATTACATTCTCTATTTTAGCCATTTGTTTTCTTAACCAGCTACCCATTAACAATTACAGTAAACGTAAATGACAAAGGAACAAACAGCTTACCATCTAACTTGGTCTCATTTACATGTATGTGTAAACTATGAAGTATCTGTTTTAAAATGTAAAGAACTGATAATTATTAATCTGTACTGAGACACAAATCATATCCCCAGACAGCAAACATCTACAATAAAAGAATGGCCTGAAAAGAGACAATAAAAATGCTAAAGTCGATGTCACATTACGCAAATTCTAGTCATTGTGTATGCCAGATTTGTTGACTGCAATTTCTGACCCTGTTGCCAGAGCACTTCAGTTTTAAATGACTGAAAATTGATTTGCCTTATCACATTTAGCAATTACATGCCAACCATCCAGCACAATCCTTCATGCTCCCTTTTCTGACAGACAATAATGTGCGGCCTGATTAACAGGTACAGTGAGTTTAGCCCAAAGTCCCGGGCCTTTTTTTTTTTGTTCATTTTTACATTCCATCATGGTACCTAAAACATAAGACACCAGGCAGATGAGCTTCTCTTATGCTTTTGAGGTCCAAAACATGTTCCTTATTTATCATTGCTGCATCACATGCCTCGTACTTTTGAATAAGCATTCATTGGTTATCAGCTATCATGCACACAGAGCCCACCCATAAGACTAAAGACAAAATTAAACTTGATTGATTTTATCAGGCCAAGTCCCAGACAATTTGGAGTGAGTCACTGGGCAGGTCACATTATTTGACTGGCTTCACAGCAGCATGATGCCAACAAATGAATGCTCTGAATGAAAAATCACTGGAAGAACCACAAAATGTGACATAGCCCTAAAAAGCCATAATTGTAGATAACAAGTTCAGTTATTGGCATGGATCACCATCTAATTGAGTAATTGAGTTAGAACAAAAACACACAGCCACTGCAGCACTCCAGGATTTGAACTTTTAACGGCTTTATAACAATGCATTTTTATTTTTTAATTTGCTTCTTTTTATTTCTCTGCGAGAAATTAACTGACAAAGTGTGGACCACACACAGGCACAAAAAACTTTTCATACTAAACAGGTTACTTACACAGTTACTTTAATTCTGTGTTCACTTGTGTACTTATTAGTAAGCAACAACTTAAATAATTATCCATTGTGAACAGTAGGGGACATTGCAGCACCCCAAACAACAAAACACAAGTCCCAGATTCAAACAAGTGATTTATTGTGCACAAATACCTTTCACAGCCTTCTTCAAAAGGTAGCACAAGCACAATTATCAGTAAAAGTCTTCTTCTCTGTCTCTTTCCTCTCCTTCAGTCCTCCTTAGTGAGCTTCACCCTCCTCCTCTACCAACTCTGACCCAACTGAAGTGAGAAGGAGTTGTTTCCTATATACCAGACTCGGGAGTACTTCCAAAGCAGCCACATTGCATTCAGGAAGCACTCCAGGCCAGAAGGAACCTCTCCAAAAGGAGGAAACCTCCTCCCCACAGCTCTCTCTCTGAAGCCCTAGCAAGGTGCCTACTGGAACTCTAATCCCAGTGAACCTCTGCAGGAATATATACAGCAGGCCCACCAGAGAGTTGCCATACCTGTCAGACTGGGGGGAGCACATGCCTCTGGCAGGTGATCTCCTTACATCCTTCCATTATAAAGGAGTCCTGGCCAGGTAAGGAACCATCCGTCCTGGTTAGGATGCCAGCCAAACTCTGCCACATTTGTAAGGGCCACAGGGTATTAGTCCACTGTACAGCTCACTTACACACACTCACACTTCCTTGTACTGGGCAAACAAAGAGTTGTTAGGTAATCTACCATTGCACCTCCTTAATGCATGCGAGAGGAAAACTCAGGTATACATCAGGAGCATGTGTGATGCAAAATCTACACAAACAGTGTCTAAGCTGGGATTCAAACCAAGGATTCTGGACATCGGAATCAGCAGAAGTAACAATGTTATAAGAGTATGATGTGAGTGAGAGTGCTGATGCTAAGTGTGCCACGGAAAAAAGGCTGGCTCCATTCACATGTTACTCCTCTTGCCAGTATGATCTACACTTTTCCGCAATGCTAAGCTGAATAAAACAGATTCATGTTAGGTAGCCACTGAAGACCCTGTACAAATAAAACCTTCAGTAATATATAGTTGCTATACTGATGCCAATTCACCGACACCTACTTTGTAAATTGTACTGAAAATGAACACTAATTTAATGACAAATAAGCGTACAATATGTTAAGATGGATAACTAACCCCTTCCATGTATGTACGCTATACCGGTAAATACTTTAGTTGAGTACATGTGTGAAAAGGTTGAGAAGTAATATATGGTGGCACAGTGATAGAGCTACTGCCTCGCAAGAAAGAGGCCAGGATTCACATCCAGGTGTTCCAATTTCCTCCCACAGTTTAAAAACACACAAGCCAGGTTGATCGGAAAAATCTAAATTGACCCTAGGGATTGTTCCTTTCTTGTGCCATATGCATGCTTGGAATGGCAACAGCTTCCCCGCAATCCTGCTCAAGATACAGCAAGTTTAGAAAATGGATGGATGGATGGATGAAAGACCTAGTGTAAATTCCCACTGTTGGCGAATACACAGCAGCAGAATCCTTAGATAAATCACGCAAAGTGTCACTTACATCCTCACATACACCCACTGACACTCAATGTGAGTGAAATAATAATAAGAGACACGGCTATGGAGCTCTTGCTTCACAGTTGCTGTTTTCCAAAGGTGAGAGGTGGAATGTGCTTTGGCTGTAGTGAAGCATGGAAAATAGGTGGCAAATATGGAAGAAATGGAGGTTCCTGCAGCTTTCTAAAATGGAACCTGAGAATCCAAATTGTACCTGAGAATTTTATGAGTAGCATGTCTGAAAGATGGGCTTAAAACAAGCTGCATTTTGTATTTTTCTCTGTTTGAACATATGGTATCGCTTACCAAAACTTCAAAACTTGTAGTAAATATATAGCAAAAGCACTGTTAAATATTTGACATTATTTGCTGGAAAGTATCTTGATTTAAATTGATTATTTAATGTAATATACACTTGATATCAGCAGGTAAATCAACTATATATTGTTTTAATAAAATAATCTTTTGGAAAGGTGGAGTAAGATTTGGGGATTTCTGTGTTCTAAACCCTTCTCTGCTAAGTTTAAAAAAAACTGTCAAACTGCAGAATCATATGTTTAAAGCACAATTCATGCTGAGACGGACAAGAGCGTATCTTCACCTCTGTCTAACACATCAAGTGCTCCTTTAAACCCATCAGTGAAATCATCATTTTCCTGCAATTAATACTGAAAAAGAAAACATGATCAGCAACAGAATGGAAGGTTCAGCCCTAAATTATGTAGTGACAGGACAAAATGGCTAGAGCTTAATTTCATTCCTGGATTGCACATGGGTTTTCCCTATGTTTTCAATCCACTTAACAAAGAAAGACAAATTAGATAAGCTCCTATGAAATTGTCTTGTTGTGAGAGAGTTAATGTGAGTTGCAGTAGACCTGGCAGTATGTTGCATGTATGTTGCATGTTGCAGTAGACCTGGCATCTCACCCAAGGTTGCCTCCTGCCTTGCTGGGATTAACTCTAATTCTCTGAAACCTGCTTTTTGAAAAAGCAAGATCAGGAAATAAATGGAGGAATGTATGGTATCAGCTTTAAGTCATGGAGACTAGCATGATATGTCATTTCATTACAAATTCATATTTAATTCCAATAACTGAAATAATGAATTATAAACAAGGTTTAAAGTAATCTTGTAAACTCTCCTACCATAATACTTTTCTAGTTAAACTTTAGGCAACCAGCTGCACATATAGGATGTGGGGCTAGTGGTTAGTATGCAACAGAGAACCTGTTTGACATCAAAAATATCCTAAAATAGAATGACATCACTATTTAGTGACCCCTGCTAGTCAATGCTCTCAAATGCACTAGTATCTGAGTGGATGTTCCACTGAATATTATTGGTTATGTTTCACAATAAGTGATTTTGTTAAATTTATTTTGGAGAAGCCAAAATTGCATGCTTAGCATTTGTCGCTTATGAACAATATCCACCAGTGGCAGTTTGTAATGCGAGGTTAATTAGCTAATGTGAAATAATCATGAAATAAATTTGTTTATTTGCACAACGTGCCCGGTGTCAGCTGTGAGGAACAGCCCACGTCCTTACATAGCCAAGACGTCCTCGGGATGGAAGGACCAGGGGAGAGAATGTGCAAAGGGCATTACCTCCCCCAGAGCTCTAAATGGCAGCCTCCCTGGGTTGCAGTGGTGCCTCAGATTTCCACAGAGGATCGTGGGACATGGAGGTTTTCTGCGCAGCCCTGTTGGGTTTCATGGGTGTCCCCAGTGGGTGCTGCAGGGACAGGGGAGCCATACTTCATGGGGCTCCAACCCCACCCAAAAATACTTTTGGACCATGTGCATGGAAGATCGGAAGTACTCCCAGGTGGGAAATAATAGGAGCTGCCTGCCTCACCGGGACGAGGCAGAGTCAGGAGGAAGGTCGACAATGCTTGCAAGGAAGAGTGGAGGAAGCAGTGACCAAGAGAGAAAGAGAGAGAGAAGACAAAGAGTTGATTTACTGTATGGTGCTTTATTGCTTGTACTTGTGGCTGTGGTGGGAAACACCAGGGGTAGAGTTTCCCATAATAAAATATTCTTTGTGCGTTTAATTTGTGTCCAGAGCCTGCTTGTGTTGGGTGTTTGGCATTGGTGTTCACACAGAACATGTCAATATCCATTAAAAACTGGTTCCGACTTGTATTTGTTTAGTTTCTGTGTGAATACCTATATTTCCTGAGTGAAGGGTTCCGGCCAAATTAAGTCCTTGATCTTTTGGCCAGTAGGTGACCTGAGGCTGCCCTTTAATTTGTTGCTCCCACATTTATAGGCAGTGGATTAGTAATTATTTAGTTTTTTTGAATCTAATGTGACTGGACAATCGTCAGCGCACCATTTCAAGTTCACATCAAAGGTTCATAGTTCACACCTGCCATTAATGTAACTACAGACGAGCAAACGTGACTTTATGGAGATGGCAACTTCACTTAGAACTTCAGTAATCAAAGAAAATTTTCCTATTTCTTTAATGAAATACCCCTTCATAAGTCATACACTTGAAAAAAACAAAATAGAGGAGATGAACCGGACCAACCTGACTTATGAAACGACAGCAGGCAAGTAATTGAGGACGAGCTTACATGCAGACTTTTTCCTGCACAGGCTCTGCAGGTGGTTGAAACTTTTCTGAGGAAGACAGGTCTACCTGGAGAAGCTGATATAAAAGCAGCTCCGCGATCACCATGTTAGTGCATTTCAGATGTATCCCCTGGCTGCTAGAGTCCATCTACCCTATGTATGGTCACCAGCCAGCATCATTGGGCTGGCAGATAGTGAGCATACAAGTTGCTTCTGAGGCAGAGATAGATGAGAAAAGGGACGAAAGTAGCTTGGAGATGCCACTAAAGTGCTCACTGAGTGCTGTGTCTGCGAATGCTGATCTCAAAGCTCCTTTTTTACCGGCTTCTCCAGGAGTCAAGTTCACTTTACTAATTACATAAGGAGTACATAACGACACCAAGTAGGTTGAAACTAATTAATATAAATGAAGCCCAGCACTATCTGTCCATTAATTGATTGCTGAACTATGGTCAGTTGACATCTAGGAGGAAAATAAATAATGGAAATGATACCTAAAAGTGACCTCAAGTGATGAGATTCTCTGCACCCAGGAAGTGTAGCGTTTCAGACTCACCATATCCTTGTTCACCATATGCCAACTTGGGAGGAATTTTCACAAGACGTCTCTCATTGACACACATGTCCAGCAGAGCCTTGTCCATGCCTTCAATGAGCTGCTTCTTACCAACAAACACATTGTATGTGGAGCCCCTGTCATAGCTGTGCAGAAGGCAGAAAAATACACATATTAATAAATGCAAAGAAAATAACAGAGCATGTGGTCTGCAAGCCACAATGCAAATGCACACTGTTTAATGAGGATGCCAGCACCTAGGAATTTAGATTAATTTATTACAACATGCCAGCACATTCTGTGCTGTTAATTCTGTAAATGTAGCACCATGGTTCCTCCTGTTCAGTGAACGTTCAGCCGGAGAGAATACTTAAAATCTGTGAGTGCGAGTTATAAGTGGTCGTCACTGAACTACACCTCTTCTTACCATGAAAGCAGTCTGCAACATGCCACGCAAAAACACAGCATTCCACAAATAAATATGCCTGAACCGTCATGACTGAACTGAGGGCATGATAGGCCTGAAGCCAACACAGCGCCCCCTGCATCCAAAGGACTGTACTAACGCCGGTATGCCTGGAAAGGCGCAATCACAGAACTAAACCAATCTGTGCTGCAGATACTAACTTTCGCTGCTATTAGCAAATGCCCGTTGCCCGCTTAAACTGGTACAGCGCCGCCCGTTGGAAGCTTCTGCACCGTCTTCAGACGCGGAAACTGTTACTTATCATAAACATATATTCTCTCAAATACTTTCAGACACTTTGCATGCGAGGAAGGGGAGGGAAGAAAAAAAAAGAGAATTTGTAGCCCCGGGCTGTGCAGAGCCGGACTGCGGCATCACGACACGGCCGAACCAAACTGCTAATCCCAGATCACCCCTGCCTATTTAACCAAACTTCATGCGACTTCAATTCACTTCGATCCGATGGAGTTCAGGACCGTCTTACCTGGAGTCGAACTTCTTTCCGTCCGGGAATGATCCCAGGTAATGGTACCTGACAAAGTCTCCGGATCTTACCGCCCTGTCACACGAGGGAGGAGTGAAAGTCTTCTCGATCACGATGTCATCTAACGGGACTGGTGGCGCATTACACGATACGACGGTGACCAGCAGCGCCTGGAGCAACATTGTGCACAGTCTGTGCGCCATCACTTCTCTTCCTTTGCTTCACTTCGCCTCCAGATTCTACGTCCCGCTGTTCCTGAGCCTGCCTGTCCTTCTTCAACCCGCCCACAGGCCGGCCCTCTACTAGGGATGTGGACACGTGGAGCCCAGGCCCTCTACAACAGGGAACATCTTGAGGCGTGGGGGCGGGGAAGCCGCCGGGACCCACAAAACATCAAAGGATGCGCCTTCAACGTGGCACACCCGCCGCCCAGCCCAGCCTAGCCTCAGCTCCGGTATGTGTGTGCGAGTGTGTGCGCGCTGCTTAATGAACCAATGTAGGAAGGCAACGACAGAAATAAAACGATAAAAAAAAGTCCAAATGTAAATTTTAGAATTAAATGTACCCGTCAGAATGATTAATAAACGAATAAAAATTAGCAATAGCAAATGAAAAGAAATTCATAACAATAATAAAATTAACTCAACTTAATCAGAGAAGTCAGATTAATAACCGAAAGGTAGTAAAGGAGCAAAATAAAATGTAAATCAGAATGATGTATTAACATCTTCAGTTTTCCTTATTTCTCAGTTTACTTTTTATATCTACAGAAGTACTGAGCTTCACTGCCATGCTCCAGAATCAAAAAGTGTACAGTTATTGAGGAGTGCTTCTCCAAAAGTAATGAAAGGGAGACAATTACATAAAAGTGTTATCCCTGAAATAAATATGTTAAATAATACATTGAGGGAAGAATAACTTAGTGCGTCATGTAAACTTAAATTTTCAGTCATTCCATAGTCAAAACTTGAGCCAATCAAAAAGTCAATTTGGGTGACAACTATTAGTAAGGAAGAAGTGTAACAGTATTCCAAATGCCCTTTCGCAAGAATTTTCTGATTTGACTTGTAGCTCCCAAATGCCAATAATTTAACTTACTCTAGCCATCTGCTGTTAAGAGTGTAGCAAATCAATTCGATTTTAAAGGCAGGTTAGATTTCTCCAAAAAAAAAGCATTTTTGTAGGAAAAATGTACTTTATTAAAAATGTAAACATTATTATACATAGGAAAAATGCAACATAAACACAGAAATATTAATATACAGTATCTGAGACTAATCATGAGCTTTATATTAATTGATTATTGGAGGCTTTACTGTATTAAGATGCTAAAAACATATATTTATGTTCATAAGAATTGCTTATAAACACTCTCCGGTATGAGAAACCCCCCATATATGATATACTATTTGACTCATCTTGATGTGTAGTAATACAGGACATTGAGCTTTTTGGTCCTCTAGATACAATAAATCGTCGTTTTTAGGCATTTTTGGGCTATATTTTGCACAGGAAATAACACCCTTATGGTAAAGAGTATACCAATATGTGTCTGGGGAAAAATGATCAGAAGAACTTGATGTTCTAGGGGTTCAACCCCTAGGGGTTCAACCCCTGATGGTATACACGGAATTAAAGTTACTCCTTTGAAAATATGGGAATCAGTAATATAGGCATGTGGAATACCATTTTACACTATTTTGAGGTTAATGATCACAAATATATTTTTAAAATGTTATTCTTTACAGTGCTCATAGCCATCTAAGAACCACTCAAAGAAGATTAATAAAGATACATTTCAAAAATAGGCATGTTGGGATATCATTTTAGACTATTTCAAGGTCAGTAATTACAAATATTATGCTATTTTTGATTATTTACTAGTATCTAGCCCTCTATGGACCTTCAGACCATTAGAAGATGAAAAATGACAAATTTCTATTATAATTAAGAATGTTAGACTTTAAACAGTTAAACTATTATATTTTAAACAGCTGATGCATCTGTTCTTGTTTATTATGTACTTATACCTCATTCAGTAAATCATTACATTTCTTATGAAGACCCTGCATTAGGGCAGCTTGCACACTAATTCTGACTTTTCCATTAATGTTTCATACTGTATATACAATACTACAGTATGTAAGCACTGTCAGCTTGCTTTCATAGAGGAATAGAGGAGAATTAGTATTGAATTAAATGTTTCCTCCAAAGACCACAAAAATGAAATGCATTCAGGAAGACCAAAGGTCTATAATATACAGTTAACTTTTTCTTCATTCACCTGTGTTGTTCTAGTGTCAAAATTAATTTTTTATTAACATTAACATTGCTGCTGGAATAGACTCCAGTCCCCCTTCAACTCTCACTTGTATTGAAAACACTTGAGAATGTTATGTTATGACTTGAAAACCCCTTAAAATTCAAAATGCCAGCTCTCAGACAAACAAAACTAATACTTGTAATAATGGTTGATAAGAAATCTTACATACAGAAGGCACTCCATCATCATAGTTACTGAGCACTTGTTGTTCCCATATACTTAACTGCTCAATTTATTACAGCATCATTTCTGAAAACAGTGTTTTTTAAAGAAGGTGTGTAGGGTGCTGTTTCTATGTGAAATTCAGTATGAGAAAGAACATGATGGCTATTTAGATGGCGTTTAGTGTAGGTAGAAGGCACTAGATGTGCTGGCATGAGTTTTTCAGGACAGGTTTTCTGGTTTTCACAGACAACAGTGTCTCAAGTTCAATCAAAGTCAAGTAAAAAAACTCCAAACAAAAGTGGTGCTGTGGTCAAAAACAGAAACTGTTGATGAAAGAGGCTGGCATTGGATGCTAAGAATTATGTAGATACATTCATATATGTAGAACAGGTGTAGTCAGTCAAATAATTGCTAAGAAAGAAAAACTTTACCAAAAAGGACACTTCAGAATGCACAATCAATAGTTCTTCGTCATATGAGGTATGGCAACACATCTTCAAAAGTTAAAAAGTACAAAAATGGTCATTTTTAGCTTGGAATAATGCTAGTGATGCTTTCTTTGCACAACATGAGTAAAGTGATGCCAACAAGGGATGTGCATAGCATTCAAAATGGGGCACTACATGTCAGAAGCAGATCCTAACAATACAACATAAGCTTAGGCAATAGTATAAAAAGAAAGATGATAAATGGAATGCCACCAAGATGTAGTAGAAGATTTCTTTATGGTGAATGGCCAGGAGTAGTTACTCTAGGGGCATAAAATAGGAACACAGCAAGTAGGATGCCCTCTAATCCCATTGGTGGTAGCAGTCGAGTCCAGGATACCTGTCTTAGATTAAGCTAGAAATGTTACCTGAGGGTTGTATGATCTTTTAAAAATGGAATGGGGCAAGTAGAGGGCGGTCCATGAGAGCAATTGCAGGTTTTCCAGAGGACATTACTGACTTTGAAAGTGAACCTGAAATCAAGATCTGAGTCAGGAAAAGGGCTCAGTTTTCAAGAGTAAGACTTGACATATATTCCAGCATCAAATGCAATGGATTACTGTTAGGTGGTGACCATTAAACCACTCTCTGACTTGCTTCCTGTTACATCTTAGGATTTTTCTCCTGGCTGGGGTTCAGACTCTTGTTTTATGTCTTTTTTGTTCAATTTTAAGTTGTTGAGGTATGTTAATGTTCCTTTTGTTTATTGCCTGTTATGTTTTCTATGTCTATCCTATATTCCATGTGTTTTGTGGGTGGTCCCTTAAGAGGAAGGACCAACTGGCAATCACTAGAAACTGCTCTCCGCACTTTAAATCCAGAGGGTCTTCCACAGTTCCTGGCAGGTCATTTCAGATGCACTAGAGAGTGGTGAGTTTAGTGGTGTTTTTTGCTTTGCTTATACTTATTGCTATTTTCTGGATTTTTGACCTTTTGCTATGTTTTTTGACCTTTCTTTGGATTCCACGGTGTAACTTTGTAAGATTTGGATTGCCTCCTCAAAACCCTCTTATGCCTTTTGTACTCTTCAGAGCTTCTTAGTGTGGAAGAGCATTTTTGTGATAATAAATCTTTTATTTTATAAACATTAGAGCTGCTGATTAATCTGTGTTAACATGTACAATCAACACATTCAAATTTCTGCAATTAAATGTTTTAATTTAACCCCTAAATGTATTAATTTAATCCAGTCAATTTGACCATGATTCACACTTTATGAAACAGCAGCGCATTAATCCAGCTGTATTAATAGCACTTGATCATTTCCTGTGTTCATCCACAAACACCTGTAGAGATGCCACTCGTCCCTTGTAATATTGGATTGTCCCATGTATAAAATACAACATACCTTATTAAATCAGTAAGGGGCACAATTTGAATCATATTTTGGTACACATCATTTCATATATACACTAGCTTTTCAAAGTGCAGAGAATAACATGAGAAAAATTTAAATCAAACCAGTTATACAAGTGGAGTGAATGAGTTTCATTTTCATGATGTACTAACATTGCAGACAGACAAGCTTTACATGGTGAGTCATCCTTCCAATTATGCTGCATTCACATATTGCCAGTAAAAAAAGTCACATCGCACAGTACTGTATAGTGGGACGTCCAGAACAAGATACTACCTGCAGTGATATCTGCTAATACAAGTTCGCCCTTGAAACATACAGTAAGTGATGCCGAGATAAAGGTCTGAGTGCTAGACAAAATGTCAGTGGGTCAGACCTGTCTCCAGTGGTGAATACATTTGCCATGGAGCATTTTTTGTCATACATGGGTGGATATCTGACCTGAAACTATGTGGTGCAGGTGCTAACCATGGTCAATCAGCTAAACAGGAGATGACACAGTGGAATTGATCCATTCTTTATACCTCACTCACACTTTCCCAATGAAAACATGGAATGTTGATGTTGTTTAATTACTTGTATGTTACCTACTGTAGCCTACATTATAATCTAGATTAGCCTATATTATACTGGAACCAATAAAACTGGCATTAATCAGTGTAATTTAATCATGCTAATATTTCCATCCATTTGGGCTGAAGGTTGTGATAGACTTATTTTATAACTCATAAATAATACATTCTAGGACAATGTGCAGTTTCAAACATCTCAATAAATAACCCATTCAGATACATATTTAGAAGTTTTTTCAGTCTGTTCTTTGCTATTTAAAAGGCTAATCTATACGCATTTTCAGTCTAATTAATGAGTTCTCCTCTTGAAGTAACAGCTGCGGAGCTGATTTGTGTGCATCCCGCAGTTAAGCACAACCAGAGCTCTAACAGTGCTGATTGTGCACAAAAACTGAATCAGGATTTTATGTTTCTGTTTTTTAATATTCAATTGTTTATGTAATTGTTAGTGCTTTTGGTATGTTGTCTTGCAACATAGCAGTCCAAACTATATGCATTGGTTTTATATTATATTATATTATATTATATTATATTATATTATATTATATT